>JANIJG010023196.1:65459-75957 GCA_024611175.1 Megaceryle torquata
ATCCCTATTTCTTTTGTTTTGACACCGCAACCCTGGGGGGGAAAGTGTTTCGTTTGGGTTCCCCCCCCCCCCCCGTTTTTTGTTTGTTTTATTACTGAACTCAATAATTAAAAGAAGTTTACAGGATTTGGAAGGCTGTCACCTTAGAAACAGGATGCTGAGTTTAGCAATATGAAAAGGAATCCAGTACTTACTGCTGTCTAGGAATATAAGGGTAATAAGAAATCTGGGTAATTTTTGTGTGCGCGGGTTGCCACACCTTAGTAAGCGCCAAAAAATAAAGCAGTTAAAAAATATCTACATAAAGAAGAAATCATAAAATCCAGTGCTTCTGCATACTGTGTTATGTTACAGTCCAGTTTTGTGTGCTTTACTACACAGTTTGGTTACAGGACTTCTGTGCATTGTAAACATAAACAGCATGGAAAAGGTTAAATACCTGTGTTCAGATTGTAAGATCTAGTCCGGACTTGCTGTGTATATTGTAACGTTAAATGAAAAGACAAGCCCTTTGTATTATAGTCATGCAGTCTTATGTATGATAAACAGTTGAATAATTTGTCCTCAGACTCTTTACTGTGCTTTTTAAAAAAAAAGAGTAATTTAAGAAAAAATGTAAACATAGTAAATCTTCCTATGCAATTAACCTACTCCAAGCCATGGTATGGTAGGTATAATTATACTATAATATGTAAATATCAGATACATTGAAACAGACTTAAAAATATGAAAGTAAAAGTTGGAGGCATAACAGATAATTTTGAGTTTTTAATTGAAACAGCAAGGTATACAAATCATTGATGTATGAACACAGCTCTGCTTGATTCTGATGGACTGTACTTGTAGTTTGAGTTCTTTATATTATCATCTGTTAGTTTGAATGTTCTTATATGCACTGCAGCTTTCTACCTATTACAGACTAGCTGACTTTAAGGCCAGAAGTGACCGTGGTAATGATATAATCTGATGGGCATGCCATTATCCCTAGAATTTCAATCCTAGTTATTTGTGCATCATGAAGTCCATATCTTTTGGGTGCAGTAGAACATACTTTTAAAAAAGATAGCTGATTTTCATATAGATTCTTCAAGTGTGAGGATTTTTACGTGTCTCTTGAGTGATTCAGCTAGTTTATTTTCCATACTCTTAGACCTCCTTCAGTTTTAGGACTGTTTAGTTATAGATGCTGGCATCAGATAGCTAGCTGCCTATTAGAATAACAAATAATTACTCTAGTTTTAAACTATTTCACTTTAATCACATAAAACTATGTTAACTTTAATAACCTATATAGATGGTGTTCCTTAAATCTCTTAACTGTAAAGCTTTTATGGCTCTTCTGAAACTTCAGATGGTTTAAAATCCATTTTAAAGCGTGGATGTAAGAACTGCATACAGCATCTGGTAGTAATTTCAGTATTGCTGTGTGCGTGTAGTATGTGCAGGTACATTCTTGAACCTTTCAGTTTATATCTTTGCTTGTTTGTTTATACCTCCAAGGATTGCATTTTTAAATCTTTCAGTCTCAGTTATTTGCATTAAAAGATTGTAAATTTAGATGATTATCCATCATGATTCCTAAGTCCTTTTCAGAACTGCTGCTCTTCCAGGATGTAGTCTTCCATCCTGTAAGTATAATGATGTCTGAACGGGACTGGATTACAGAAGGATTGGATTCACCTGTAGGTGTGACTTGTCTTCATTGTTTATCACTCTACCATCGTTACTTTTATTAAACCATCAATATGCTTATATTTTATTCTTGATAACTGAAAAATCTTAAATGCCTTTGAAGATAGTTCTTGTTGAAACCCATCAGAAGCATTCTTTTTTAATGAAGTAATCTAAAGCTCTAACCTGCTGACACAGCGTGGTGAATATGTTGTGTTGATTTACAGAACAAATATATTTCAATAAGATCATTATATGGAACTTCTGAATAGTATGGAAGTATCTTTCTAGTCAAAATTACACAAGTAAGAGTATGAAATAGTTACTGCCTAGCATTGATCTCATGAGGATAGCTTGTATATAGCATGACTTTGGCAAGTGATTTATTTCACCTAGAAGGATGGATACTAGAGTTGCACAATGTGTTATATCTGTCAAGCAAAGAAAGACACCATGCCAAATTGTAGTTTTATAAATCCCTCATTTTGTGGGGTTCTACAGAAGCAAGCTCATGTTGAAAAGTTTGCAGTTATTTGTTTCTCCACTCTTTAATGATAGCTGAACTATTTTTTCCTTACTGATTCAGATGCCTTGGTTTTATTTCAACAGTTCTGCATACTAGCCCTATCAAATATATATGATCTACCTAGACCTGAGAGGATATGTAATTTCTGTTGTTTATTATGTTTTATGGCTAGATATTACAGAGTTCAATCACAAGATGGTCACTGTAACTACCCTTCAGGACCTGAATGGTACAAGAATGCCATGTGCTCCCTAAGCCAGACAAAGGTGGTAGTTAAATTTATAAATTTCAGGTTCCTCTGCTGAATGCAAGAGAGAAAATGTAATTCACTTTAAGCAAAGCTCATAGATTCTAGGAGGGAAAGTGAGGATAGAAGATTTAGAAGAGGGTAAGGGTTGGAACTGAAAGGATGTTCTGTGTGGGAGGGAGTCTAACCAAGGTGAATAACAGCATAGGGAGGGGAGAGAAGTCCCCTTAGCTGAAGTGGAGTTGTGCAGACCCTAACTGAAACTGAGAAATTTTGCAGTCCTGGTCCTAGGAATGCGTGTGAGGGAAACTAAAGGAAAAACTTCATGACTGTGTTGAATGGGGCTGAACTGTTCTACTTTGAGCAAAAAATATGTTTTTCACAGAAAGTTGGATTCTGGTGATTAATGTCTAGAATGAAGCTGTGTGTTTTGTTTCAAGGCAGAGTTGAATCTGGACTGTTTATCAAGTGGCAAGGCAAATCTGGAAGTTTGCAAGAGAGCAGAAATGAAGGTTTTTACTGCAATTTAGAAAGGCTGAATTGAAGAAGGAATATTTGATTTATGATAGCAGACCGAATGAGCATATATATGCTGGAGAGATCAGACTGGCAAAAGCAGCAGTAATGGATAGAGTAGGTTGTCAGCATGTAGGCAACTGAAGGGATTTTTATGTCTTTACTAACTAGGGCTGAGATGTATAGGTTAAAATGGGCTGAGAGCAGAGCCTAGTGAGTCCCTGAAAGAGGAAAACCGAAGTAGATGTTATAAATGGAGTTTTAGAACTGTAGGAATAAAAAAAGTCCAAAAGCCCAAGCAGTGTATGTTACTGAATGATCATCTATCAAAACTTGTACATGTGTGTAAATAGGGCGAGAGTGGAAGTGACTGACCAAAGACATCCTTTAAAAAATTTGTTACCATGGAGTAGAAAGGGCACAGGATCTAGATATCCTGAAAGGGTTTTACTGCAGATCCACCTTACATTCTCATTACTACAATAGGAACTCCACCATTTTGCAAGTAATTTTTCCTCAGTAAGCAACAGTGAAAACTATCCCAGCTAAATAAGGCTAAACAATGTCACAGTGAGGAGCTGATAAACTTCAAATAGAAAATTAGCAGGTAAGGAAAACAGCCCCAGTATTTTCAGTCTAAATAACAAAAAAGCATCAGCTTTTTTATTTATTTTTTTTTTAATAATAATTAGGGCTACTGATATTCTTACTGGTAAGACTGAGCTTTCATTATTGTAAAAATGTCATAAATCCTTTCAGGAGGACCATATGGACCCGATTTGGCTTTCTAAACCAAATCCTAATAATCCTTAAAAGCAGATGCATCCTGGGCTGGGCCAAGTTGGTCTGAATTTTTTTAGAGCCAGTACTGAGAAACCCACACATAGTTCATGCTTTTTGGACAACAGAATGTAATATGGCTTGAGGTAAACAAGGCAATGCAATTAAACGTCTTGTGCAGTACACTGGAATTTTCTTCTATTTCTCTTTCCTGCACGTCTTCGCAAGAGGCTTTTCTCATCTCTGGTAAGTTGTACGGGTCCAGCTCTTTGTCTCCACCTACTTCGCAGGAACGGCTCCAACAGGAATTAATGCTTCACACTCCTTCAAGCTTCAGCATCATGATGTCACAATGTCTTGACATATGTTTTGGTTATGAGGGCATTAGATTTTCTAGAACGCAGCATCTTACAAGTCAAATTTAGTTTAAAGCTGTTCAGTTAACAAAGTATAAAAATGTCCCGACGTGTTCCTTCCATCAATGTTTTGCATGCAAACGGACAATCCCATGCAGTTGTATGCCACAGGGCAGTATTGCAGCATCTACTAGAAACATGTTAGTCTCCAATATGAATGCTTTTATAATCTACGCAGTGTTCTCCTGAATACAGAAGCCTCCTGGTAGAGTCTGTCATGAAAACTTCCTGGGAAGACGTTGTTTTGTCAGTGGAGCAACAGATGACTAGCTTTATTCCTTCTAGAAAAAGCAATTTGAGTCTGAAGGGTTGTGTGCCCATGTTTGTGTGTTGGTTGGTTTGGGTTTGTGGTTTTGGGTTTGGTTTTTTTGGTTTTGGTTTTATTTTATTATTTATTTATTTTTAAATCATGTATGCATTGCTGTTTATGATTTGTGCACATACCAACATGGTACTTCAAAGCATTTACTTGTTAAAGGGTGTTGAAAGTTGGTATGTTTGACTGTGGGACATGCTTGTTGTCTTAACATGTTTGAACTGAATTTTCCTATTAATTTTTCATCATAGTATCAGCGAGTTCTGACTGCTTAAGGCAATACTATGGCAGTAGTTTATAATTTTGAAGATCTGGCTGCTTAGCTTTCTTCTGGATTTTTCAAAATGAACACTGGCTTTCCTATTGCTGTGCTCACTCTCTGCAGTGTATATATAAAGAAATTTGACTTAATTTTCAAGGCAATCCACAGATTGGGGCCTAAAAAATAACTACAAGGCAAGCAAAGGGTTAAAAACATTTCCTCTCAAATCTCAGAGATGAGTCTTTCTGACCACTAGCTTATGAATCTCTTGCATAAACCCATGGATCTGAAGAATTCCCTGAAACTTCAGATCTTAAGGGTATTCCCTGCAATCTTGAGTAATAAAAATAACAGGGTAGATAAAACAACAGAAAATAACCAAACACTCCTCCTGTAGGTCTTCCCATGAGAAGTGGGAGGAAAGGAGTTGAATTTAACGGATGTTTGCTGTTGAAAGACAATTACCTGGTTAGTGACTGGAAAATTATATATGAAAATACATAAAACTGAGGTTGGTTGTTCTAAAGAAACTAGTTGAAGAAGCCAAGCAGATAACCTTTTCACTCAGACTGCTGCCTTCAGGATCTCTCTTCCCTCTCACCAGCTGAAGACATCTTTTCTGTACCACTTGCTGCAGTGTTCCAAAGTATACCTTTTCCTTCAGATTTTTCAGCCAACCTGTAACTCATTCAAGAATCCCTTCATGTCTCCTTCCTAGCATCAAATGTCAACAGTTGCTAGCCTGTCTTTTCACAGCTTTTTCTGTCTTACCTGTGCTTGTCTTCCCTGCTTTTGTTTTCCTTCCTGTTCTTGCTGCCATACTTTCCCTGTCTGCCTTGCTCCTCTCAACCCCTTCTTTTCAATACAATTGAGGTCTTTCATCCCCTCCTTTTCCCTTCCTTTCCCTGCTTGTTGCTCTTTTGGCCTCTTCCCAAGTCTTTCAGGTTTTCCCCTTCTTTCTGGTGCTTTCCATTCTTTACCCTGCTTTAAGTCTTTCTTTGACTTCCGTTATTTTCCAGTATTTTTTTCCAGTTTCTCAGGTTGTTTCTTCCCCTTCCCTCCTCCTCCCTTTTCATTATTCTTAAATGTGTTGACTTTCCTATCTTTTCAGCTGCTTTTTTTCCTGGTATTTCTTACTTCCTTTTTTACCCTCCTTTACTTTCTCTTCACTGAGTTTCACTGCTTTATTTTCTAATGCTTTTCAGGTCTTTTCCCCTTTCTTTTCACTGCTTTTTGGTGCTTCTTTGATTCCTTTCCTCACTTTGCCTTCAGGTTTCTTCACACTTCCTTCTCCACATTGTTTCAAATGCTTTTCAGTTCTATTTCTTTTCCCTTTTGCTTATTTTCCCATCCCTCCCCTGCTTTTCTCTGCTTTGACTTCTTTCCCATTCTTTTGCTAGCTTTTCCATGCTTTTGGGGTTATTTCATTTCTCCTCCACTTCTCTGTTCCCTGGTTTTGACTGCTTGGAGTTATTCTCCCTGTTTGTTTCTGCACAGCCCTCCTTATATTACTTTAATTGATTTTCACTGCTCCGACTTATTTTCACTGCTTGTCATGTCTCCTTTTTTGTTTATTTTTGTGTGTTTGCTTGTGGTTTGTTTTGGTTTGGTTTTTGGTTTTTTCCACCTTCTCTTGTTTTTCCTGGTGTGACATCCTCTCCGATCTTTTCCTTCTTTTGACTTGTTTTCACTGTTGTAGTCTTCTCTGTCCTTTCTCTTCCTTTACAGATCTCTCCTTTGCTTGGATCTTGCTTTGTCTTTTATCTACTTCTTTCTTCTCATCTTTTCATCACTTACTTCCCCTTCTTACTTCCCCTTGCCTTTCCCTCTTGGTCTTTTCCCTGCCTTTCAGGGATTTTCATCTCCCCCTCACCCCTCTTTTTCCTTTCTTTTCACTATTTTGATACTTTTTTCATTGCTTTCCCCTGCCTTCTCCCCCATACTACTTTGACCTCTTTTCCCCTACTTTTCAGATACTTGCCCTTATTTTTCATGCTCTTCATTAGCATGCCTTTTTCATCTGCTTTTCCTTCCTTTTCATGCTTTTATTCCCACCTCCTCCCTCTTTTTCAGTACTTACAGATTTTTCCTTGCTTTTCCAGTCTCTTCCTTGCTTTTCCCGTCTTTTTTTCCCACTTGCTTTTCTTCCCCACCACCCCTACTTGCCACTGGTTTGATTTACTTTTTGCTGATTTTCAGGTCTTTCTTTTCCCCTTCCTTTTCTGCCCAGCTATTGCTTCTTGATCCTTCCCTGCCTTTTTTTTTTTTTTTTCTTTTACTGCTTTTCCTCCTTCCTTCTTTTCAATACTTGTAACTGTTTGGACTTACATTCACTTCTTTACAGGTCTTTTCCTTCCCCACCACCTTATTTTCCCTGCTTTTCACTGCTTTAACTTTCTTTCTGACAGCTTTTCTCCTGCTTTCCTGTTTGTTTTGGTTTGGGTTTTTTTCATCCTGAAAAGCTATCTTATTTTTCTCTTTCCCCTCAGTTTCATGTTCTCTTCTCTATTTTTGCTTTCTCTTCAGTTGTGTTTTTTTCACTATTTATTGCTTTGACTATTTTTTGCTGCCTTTCACATCTTTTCACTTTTGCTATCCTTTCCCTGCGAGTCACTGTTTTGACCTCTATTCCCTGCTCTTTTGGTCTTGTATCCCTTCCTTGCTTCCTCTTTTCCCTGCTTTTTATTACTTTGCCTCTTTTCCCATCTTTTTTCTTCTCTTCCCTGCTTTTCACTGGCCCAACTTTTTTTGCCATGCTTTTTTGTGTTTTTACTTCTTTTCCCTGTTGTGCTTTCCTCCCTTCTCCTGGCTTTATGCTGCTTTGATTTCACTGCTTTTCAGGTCTTTTTCCATCTTTTCCCTTCATTCCCTCCTTGTCACTGACTTGTTTCAACTGCTTGTCAGTGCTTTGACACTTTTTCACTGCTTTTCAGTGCTTTGACTTACTGTGATTGCTTTTAGGTCTTTTCCTGCTTCCCACCCTGCTGCCCCCAGCTTTTGCCTTCCAGTTCCTGCTGTTCACTGCTCTGACTTTTTTTTTCCTGTTAGTAACTGCCTTTATTTCTTTTCATTGCTTTTCAAGTATCCCCCCTCCCCTTCTTTTCCCTGTTTACCACTGCTTTGACTTCCTTTCACTATTTTTCTGGTCTTCCTCCAGCTTTTTTCCTCCTTTTTCCTGCTTTCCACTACCGTTTAGTTTGGGGTTTAAATTTTTTTTTTTTTAACATCTTCCATTCCTTCCTTTACCATTTTCCATCCTTTTCTTTCCCCTGATTTTCATCCTCTTCACTCCTTTGCTTTTTTTCAACTGCTTGTCTGGTCTTTTCCTTTCTTTTGATTACTTGTTACTGCCTTCACTTCTTTCCACTGCTTTTCAAGCGTTTCCTTTCCCCTCCACCACTTCTCTGTTCACTTATTTTACCTTTTAGCTGCTCATTAGATCTATTTCTTCCCTTTCTGTGCTTCCCTTCCATGCTTGCCTCTTCCCTATTTTTCCATGCTTTTTCCTGCTTTTGGCTGCCTTCAGCTGCTTTGTCCTGCTTTCACTTTATGAACTTGTTTTTGCTACTTCTCAGGTGGGATTTAGTTTATTTCCTTTTCCATTGTCTGCTTTTCCCTTTCCTGCTTTTCACTGCTTTAATTTCTTCATGCTACTTTTCAGGGACTTGTTTTCCCCTATTTGTCACTGCTTTGACTGCTTGTCCTTGCTTTTCATGTCTTCTGAGGTCTGTCCCCTCCTTCCCCCCCATCTTTTCTCTGTCATTCTCTCATTTGAAGCTTTTTCTTCTTACATGCTCTTCATTATTCTGAGTGCTTTTTGCTGCTTTTCACTCCTTTGCTGTTCTTCAGGTCTCACCCTCCTCTCTTTCCTTACCCTTCTTTTCCTTTTTCCTGCTCTCTTTTCCCCTACTATGGCTTCTTATCTCTGCTTTTCAGGTCTTTCACCTCCTTCTTTTGCCTCCTGTTGCCTGTTATTCTTCATTCTGTCTTTCCTCATCTCCCTCTTCTTCCTCCTTCCACCTCCCTTTTACTTCCCTGATTTTCACTGCCCTGAGTTCATGTTGCCAATTCTCTTTCCCCCCCCTGATATTTCCATCCGTACTTCTTCCTCTTCTCCCCTGCTTTTCATGGCTTTGGCTCCTTTTTACTGCTCTTTGACTTCTTTCATCCCTTCTTTTCCTTTCCTTTCCTGCTTTCTCATTCCCTGCTGCTCTCCTCCCAGTCTTTTTGCTGCTTTCCTCACCTTTTCAGTGCTTGTCCAAGATACAAACTGCTTTGTTTTCTTTTTGCTGTTTTTTCAGGTCTCTCCCTTCCACTATTTCTGTCTTTTCACATCTCTTCCTTTCTTTTTGCTTCCTACCTCTCTCTTTCCCCTTATCACATTTTCCCCTCTCTTTTCTTCATTCTTTTTTCCTCCTTTCCACATCTCTCCTGTCCTCGTCAGCATTCCAGGCAACCTCTCTTGTTGGCTTCAGTGCATGGAATAGGAAATAAAATACACGTATAAAGCATATAGGCAAAACCAAAGTATTGTTTATTGTGAAAACTTCTAATAATTGTCACTTTGATACCTCAAAGCTATTGCCATATTTTTCTCCTCACTTAAATCTATTTCAATCACTTGACTGTAGTAAGAAGTTGATCCTTTCAGGAATCAGAGTGCATGCTCTAATTTGCTGATAGAATATAACGGTAATGTTTATACTTACAGACTTGCAGACAGACACATGGGGAGAGAAGGTGTGATGTAATGGCTGAACATTTCATTCTTGAATAAAGCATTTGGCTGAGATTTGAGAGACATGGGATTCTAATCTTGCCTGTCCACAGGGGTTCAAAGAGATACTTCCATATCACCATAGGGTTATCACTTCTTTCATATGATTTCTGATTAAAAAGTGAGAGGAAGGGAAGAGAAGGCACTGTGTATCCCACCTCTTAAAATTACTTTATTGAGCGCTAAGGGTTCAAAATTCATTTGGACAGGCAGAGAATCCAAACAGAGGAGAAGAGTGTAGCCTTGTGGGTTTGAAACATTTCCTAGAAAAGGAGGAGGTTTAGGATTAAGACCATTTTTATGAAAAAGTGATGTGAAATGGTGTCAATTATGTTCTATTAAGCTGTAAACAATGGAAGGGTAGCACAATGGCACGGATGGCAAAGATAAAAACTCCAGTGGGGAGTTACCACAGGGGTCTAGATCATTGCAAAGAGAGGGAAAATGTCCAGGTAGTCTCTATAGTAGCACTTCATGCTTTCAAGTGTCTTGGTTGCAGAAAATGGTGCAGATGACCAGAGGCAGCACTGCAGAGCTTATGTTCATCTCTATGGGCACTATAGACATATACCAATTTTACACTGGTGGGAGTCTGTTTCATGAAGACTTAGCAGCTACTTTTATTTTCACTGCTTTTTTATAAATGCAGTAGCTGTGCAAGTTACTAGTTAAAGAATAACACAATACAATGAAAATGACAAACCTCTCAGACTTGCTGAAAAAATATTCTTATGCTATTTGTGTATCATCACAATATCATCATGAACTAACTGATGGCTAGCTTTTTGTAGGGACCGTGTAGTGACAGTATTTGAGTGTCACACAATATTTACAATATGTCTAATGTCACGGTCTCATACTTATAGTTTCTTTGGTGGAAAAGATATTAGTCCAAGTCTTCTAGGTATATTTTACAACAAATTGGAAAAAATAGCAGCAGTGAAACTGCCAGAGATACATTTGCTTCTTTATTTTATTTTATTTTAT
>JANIJG010023196.1:76057-165218 GCA_024611175.1 Megaceryle torquata
TTGCTTCTTTATTTTATTTTATTTTATTTTATTTTATTTTATTTTATTTTATTTTATTTGGAAACAATGGATCAATATAAACGTTCTATAGGCCTTAAATTATATGAGGTACTGTTTGAAAGCAAACCCTTGACTATGAATCCTATAGTTAAAGGAAGAAGAATGAGAGAGATGGAATAAAGAAAAATAAAGGTTGTATAATGATGCAACATGAGATGAATAAAAATTATAGTTTGTTTTTTTTTTTTTAATCAAAAGCTCCGTTGGGGAAGGAATAAGTCACACAGCACCACAATAAAATGAAAATTTGAGACATGATGCAGCAGAAAAGAAGGTGAAGACTTTCAAAGGAGAGTAATTATACATAAAGGAACATTAATGGTAAAGTATACAGGAGAATGGGAGAACCTATTTCCACCTTAATTCCTGAGACTTACTGATTTTTGTTATTTTTATTTTTTTTACTTATTTATTAATATTTAAAGAAAGGGGCAAAGAATAAAGGGAAAAGGGCAGAAAAATTTTTACTTTCTTCAACCTTCTACCATTTTTCCCATTCTCTTTTTTGTCACCTAAGGAAAGGCAAAAGGAGTAAGAGGCTTTTCACTAAAGGTGATGTGTTTTAAAATAGGTTTTCAACCTGCAGATATCTGGAAACTGAACTACTTAAAAGTTTGTAAAGTTAACCATGGGAAGCAAGTCTATTGTTAGTAGGTTGAAATTTGCTTTTTCTAGGCTGCAGGAAGTAGCAGGAAATAGAGCAAAGCTCTAGTTATAGATAGGAGATAGTAACAACAAAAAGCTAAATTCAAGACCCGGTCGCTGTGATTTTTTTGGAAAGTGGGATGTAATCACAAGATGAATTTGAGAACTTCAACTTTTATTCTTGAAATAAAATAATTTGTTGATTGTTTTATTATATTGGGTTGAATTGGAAGTGAGCAATTCTAAGTGGTAGTTGAATTATTATACTACCTTTCTGCCCTTGAAGTTCAGATAGAATACCTTGAAGGGGTAAGCAGAACTAGTAATTTGCTTCTTACCTTTTGAGCTTTCAATGAATAATGTGGTTGAGAAACAAGAAAATATATGTTTTTTTCTGCTTTAACCATGATGGAAAACTTATGCCCTCATGTAGTGCTGTTAATCACTGATGCTTCTCATGGATTAAGAATGGTAACAAAGAGAAGGAATAGGGAAAAAATGTGATTAACAGTATGATCACCCTCAGACAAACTATATTCTACTTAGATTTATTTCTGCATTTGCATCTTTTTCCTCATTACTATAACCTTAGAAGCCTTTCTGCACTGTCTGTCCTCTGCTTTGTTCCCTTTCCACAAAGGATTCCTCTTCTCAGCACGACTATGATGTAGTTGCCATCATGGAAATGTGGTGGGACGACTGTCAGGACTGGAATGATGTGATGAGTGGATATAAGCCCTTCAGAAGGGATAGACAAGGAAAGAGAGGCGGGGGTGTGGCCCTGTATGTTAGGGAGTTTTTTGAGTGTATAGAACTTGATTTCAACAATTATAAAGTTGAGTGTTTATGGGTAAGGATGAAAAGGAAGGCAAATAAGGGAGATGTCATGTTGGGAGTCTGCTATAGACCACCCAACCAAGATGAGCAGGCAGATGAAATATTCTATAAACAGCTGGCTGAAGTCTTGCAATCGCCAGCCCTTGTTCTGGTTGGGGACTTCAACCTACCAAACATCTGATGGAAATATAGCACAGCAGAGAGCAGACAGGCTAGGATGTTTCTGGAGTGTATGGAAGATAACTTCCTGACACAATTGGTAGATGAGCCTACCAGGGAAGGTGCCTCGCTCAACCTCCTGTTCACAAATAGAGAAGGACTAATGGGACATGGGGTGGTCAGAGGTTGACTTGGGCTTAGTGATCATGAATTTGTTAAGTTCTCAATTCTTAGTGATGTAAAGAGGGCGGTGAGTAGAACCTTCACCTTGGATTTTCGGAGGGCAGACTTTGGACTGTTCAGAACACTAGTTGAGAGAGTCCCTGGGGAGACAGTCCTGAAGGGCACAGGGGTCCAGGAAGGCTGGACACTCTTCAAGAAGCAAATCTTAAAGTCCCAGGAGAGGGCTAGTCCCCATGTGCTGTAAGATTAAAGGGTGGGGAAAGTGGCCAGCCTGGTTGAATAGGGAGATTTGATGTAACTTAGGAAGAAAAGGAGGGGTTACCACCTTTGGAAGAAGGGCCAGGCAACTTAGGAGGAGTACAGAGATCTTGTCAAGTTATACAGAAAGAAAATTAGGAAGGCAGAAGCCCAGCTGGAACTCAACCTGGCCACTGACATAAAGGACAACAAAAACGATTCTACAAGTACATCAACAATAAAAAGAGAACCAGGGAGAATCTCCATCCCTTACTGGATGTGAGGGGGAGCATTGCAACCAAGGTTGGGTTAAAAACTGGCTGGATGACTTGGCACAGAGAGTGGCTGTGAATAGTGCCACACCCAGTCAGTGTCCAGTGACATCCCCCAGGGATCAGTACTGGGCCCAGTTGTATTCAACATCTTCACTGATGACCTGGAAGAGGGGGTCGAGTGTACCGTTAGTAAATTTGTGGATGACACTAAATTGGGGGAGAGTGTCGAGAGATGCTGCAGAGCGACTTGGACAGGCTGAGTCAATGCGCTGAGGCCAATTATATGAGGTTTAACAAGACCAAGTGTAAGATTCTACACTTTGGCCACAGTAACCCCCTGCAGTGCTACAGACTGGGGGGTGAGTGGCCAGAGAGCAGCCTGGCAGAGAGGGACCTGGTAGTACTGGTTGATAACCAGCTGAACATGAGCCAGCAGTGTGCCCAGGTGGCACAGAAGGCCAATGGCATCTTGGCCTGTATCAGGAATAGTGTGGCCAGCAGGTCTAGGGATGTAATTCTGCCCCTGTACTCAGCACTGGTGAGGCCTCACCTCGAGTACTGTGTGCAGTTCTGGGCCCCTCACTTCAAGAAGGATATTGAGGTGCTGGAGTGGGTCCAGAGGAGAGCGATGAGGCTGGTGAAGGGACTGGAGGGAAAGTCTGAGGAGGAGAGGCTGAGGGAGCTGGGGTTGTTCAGCTTGGAGAAGAGGAGACTCGGGGGGGACCTTATCACTCTCTACAGCTACCTGAAGGGAAGTTGTAGTCAGGTGGGTATCAGGCACTTCTCCCAGGCAACTAGTGACAGGACAAGAGGACATGGCCTGAAGCTGTGCCAGGGGTGGTTTAGGTTGGATCTTAGGAAGCACTTCCTCACGGAAAGGGTGATTAGACACTGGAATGGACTGCCCAGAGAGGTGGTGGAGTCACCATCCCTGGAAGTGTTTAAGGAAAGATTGGATGTGGCGCTTAGTGACATGGACTAGCTGATGTCATGGTGTTGGGTCATAGCCTGGACTTGATGATCTTGGAGGTCTATTCCAGCCTCAGAAATTCTGTGATTCTGTGAGTTTGAATGAAACATATTAAATTGCCTTGAAATCCTTGCAGAACAGAACTTCAATTATGCCTTGTGATTTGGTACAAAAAGTTTCCCAAGTAGCCTGAAAAGAGTCAGTGAGTCAGGTGACAACATGTGTCTTCAGCCTGTTGCACACACTGTGCACATCAGCTTTGCTGCAGTTGTACGTGTCTATTTGCTTTCATGAGTTGTGCTGTTATTTCTGCATGCACGGGGAAGCTGGGAGCATCCAGAGAGCCTCAGGTTGGCAGAATGTGACTTAAACACAGTGCTGAGTGGAAGTAGTGAGGCTCTGGTCCTCCATGTGTTGTCAGTTTTGCCAGTGCAGGCACATTTCAGGTCCATTTCTGAGCACTGTAAATGCTTCATTAATACATTTTAGTTGTCTTTCAAATATTACCCTGTTTTCTGTTCAGTTTTCATTTTATAGTATTTTGTTTTACAGGTGTGAAAAAAGCTGAGAGAACTTTGCTCCCAGAGAACTGGTATAGGACTACCCTGAGCAAAAGACTAGTATTGCCCTGGGAAAAACTTGGGAGGTACAATCCATTGTGGTCCAAAGTAGAGCTGTCTGTAATTGTCTAACCTAGGAAGTGCTGCAGTCTAGACTTTCCTCATTTTTCTACAATTGTTCTCCATTGAAATATATTTATGTCTAAGGCAAAAATAATATGGTATGTCCTTAGCACTAATGACTGGTTTTGTAATTACTGACTTGAACCTGACATATTTCCACTGTGAGCTGACCAATTTTCATCTACAGTGTAAGTATGTTTTGAGCGTCTTGCTCAAAAACCAATCTCTGTTCCTGCCTTCAGGTAGTAAGTGGTACCTTCCCTGTGACATGATGTAAATGCTTGTTGAAGATTAAGCAAAGCCTGTGTAAACTCATTTTGTATGTGGCCCAACCAGTGTGTACCACAGAGAAGAGAAGGAATATAAATGATGTAAATAATTTTACCAGATGTTTGTTTCACTGCTGTGTAAATTCAGATCAGAAAAAAAGAGCCCTTATTTTATTTGGGTCAAAAGCTTGTCATGTCCTCACAATTTCCTTAGTAAAGGTGAAGTTGATTGGAGAAAGAAATCAGAATGATACAATCAGGAATCAGTGATAGGAGTTAAAAAAAAAAAACCCCAAAAACCAGCACCCAAGGTAATGGTGAGGAGATAAACAGCAAACCAAATTGTGGTGTCTGATAATAAAACAAATTATAATAAAATTGCTCTGAACTCCAACTAATAGAAAGTTGAGCCATAATCACCACATTTTTTTATTTAAATGAAAAGCAAACAAATATTATTCTTGACAGGGAATTCTTGACAGGTCTTTTACTCTGCTTCATCATCTGGAAAGTGAAGGGAACAGGATGATTCCTGCCCTGTCTGCATAGCTCTGGTTGTGTACTGAAGGCTCAAAGTCACCTGCATAAGTGGTTTCTGCTCTTGAGGAGGCATTCCATGGGAGCCTGTGGGCAGGGAGGGAGAGCAGGACTCTGTTTTAGAAGGTAGAAGTTGCCACAATGCAAATGAAAGCCATAATATTATTTGAAGTAACAAGCAAAAGGTCCTGGGTTAGGACCTGTATCCTTAGTAGACATTTGGAAAGAGAGTGACGAACACAATGGCAAATCCCGTAAATGACATGCGGTGGTAAACTTGGGCAAAGTTCATGAAAGCTGTGAGAAACTTGAGAAACACCTCATCAAGCTGGGGAATTCACTGAGTGGCATGCTGCCTGCAGTCAGATATCTGCAGCTCAGTGTAAAGGTCCAGGGGGAAGGACTTGGAGAGGAGCGAGAAGAGATGAAGGGAATGGAAAAGATCTCATGGAGGGAGACAGAAAAGAAGCAGGCTGTTTATTTAATGAGAAGGGAAACAAAAAGCATGTAGAGGAACTTAAAAATATACCCCAGTGTAGTGTAGAGAAACCACCTACTCACCTTTTGATTTGTGAGGCAAAATACTGTGAAATTGTTTTGCCTGAAAACCTGAAGCTGAACTGAAGTTGAAAGTTACAAAGCTTTTCTATGCTTTACTCAGCTAAGGTGATGTAACACTCCCGTAACTCTCATTGGAACCAAGGACTGAAAAGAAAGAATTAGAGAATGTATGTGTAATGCTTAATCAACATGAAAAGCAGATACTGAGGAGAACCAGCACCCTCAGTCTGAGGGACATGAATCAGTTCTAATTGTTGAACGTTAGGAGAAAACTTCCTTGCTACTTCTTGGTACAAAAAGCTGCCCATGCTGCTTTCTAATGTAGCTACTCTTCTTCAAACTTGTGTGCTTGCTGTAGTTGGGGAGAAGATACTGAAGATCTTTTCTATGACCATGTAAGGCCTTTATCAAAGCCTGACTGTCTTGCAACCTCTCCTTCATCACCAAATCCACATTCAGCTTCAGCTGTATTACATAAAAAGCTCTTGTCTTTTTTTTTTTTCTTTTGAATGTTGGCCAAACTCACACAGCTGTGAGTTCAAGAAGGCGTGTTTTAAAATCCAAACAAGAGAGAGAAGGATTTAGGAAGGGTAATAGGAGAACTAGGAAAAAGTAGATCTAAGCATGCACATTTCTACTGACTTGTTTTTCCTCTAGTTTGGAAAGAAAACTCTGGCAAGGTAACTTAATCGTTATCTGAAACAGATTTCAGTCCAGCTCAGTAGAAGGGTGTACTTGAAAAACCTTAAGAAATATTTGAATTTATCTGGATTCTTAACACATCTGACGTGGTTTGTTCATGTCTAATTATAGCTACTGCTCTGTGTGTGCATTTGATTTTTGCAGTGTGGCTGACAGAGCTGTTTCGCTTGGCAGAGTGTGTGCTGGCCTGCCACCCCTCTCCTCATTCACTGAATTCTGACACTATGTTTAGAAGCACAAGACATCCAAATTATAACGGGCCTCATACTTTGAATTTAGACTACAGAACTTAAAGCCAATTAAAATAAGTGCCTCAGCAGTTGATTTTTTTTTTTTATTTTATTTTATTTTTCATTTTAAGATGTTCTCTTAAGGGAATTTTTTAATGAAATCTATTTTGGTATGGTACACTGAAGATGCATTTATTAAGCAGGCCTATTTTCTTTAATCCAGTACACTTCTCATGCATTTTATGCTATTTTCCCTCAAGTATTAATTTAGAAGAGAGAGAATGTTTGTTTCTTCAACATGGGTTTAAAGAAGAAGGAAGAAAATGTCTTCAAACGTGTCCTCTTCATTGTCCCAATAACAGAGGCTGGAGTAGTACCTGCCTCTGGACACAAGAGAGGAGAGTATGTGCATCCCTCTTCCCATCTGCACTGAAGTGATGTTGACCCTGGTTATTCCTTGTATGTGTGGGATGAGAGTTAAGGCACTAAAATAGATGATTCTTGAAAATTAAGATCTATACCCATCTCTGTTGCCAGAGTTTCAGCATAGCTTTAGACAAAATACTTCACTTTTCTCTGGGTTACACACCCTGAAAAAATGTGTAATAATGGAGCTTCTTATAAAAGATTGTTTCAGTCTTGAATCTTTTTTGTTATGATTTCTTCATGAAGTTTGAATAATTTCTCTTAAGGGCACAAACTGCCAGAAGGCAAACAAAGCAAAATCTTACACTTCTCCTGAATGAGTATCTCTGATTTTTTACGCTGAAAATGGAGTAAAAGCACTGTGTAGTTTGTGACCAGTCTTGAGTAAGGAGACAAAGCAAATGCTTACAGTATTCTGTCTGATGAAGAATGCAAAAACCAGTGAAAGTATGCTTTAGTCTAGCTTCTGGACTTTGTCTAGGTATACTAAGAACAAAAATCCTCACAAGGCTGAATTCCTCAAATTGGGAAAAGTAAAAGGATATTTTGACATTTATTAAGGAATTTTAAAAGCCATTTGCTGCAAAACAGTGAAGGTGAAACTTGTGCTATATTTCTCAGGGCAGAAAGATAAAAGTGCTAACTCAGTCTACAATCCTTCAGGAGAACATAATTCAAGAAAGGGGATACATACGCAGTAGATTAGATAAAGTGCAGAGGCTGCAACTGTCAACACAGAAATAACTGAAAGTGAATTTGAAGTAAGAGATATGAAGGATGAACAGCTATTAATAATAATGAGACATTGAAAAAATCCCACAGCCGTCAATAGAAGCAATCTGAGAACATATTGCTATTAGAGGAATTTGTAAAAATAGTAAGATATATTTGCAGGGGATGTTTCTCAGTCATGTTGGTGGAGTAATGGAATATAAAATGCAAGTTTCTAGAGCTGGCACATCAGAGGTCCATAAGCAAGTTAGATTTCTGTGGCTAACCAAAATCCGTGCCAGAGGAAAAACTTTACAGAAATAGCTGAACTGCTGTATCAGATGACTGCAGCGAAACTGTATCTGATGTAGCATGGAAAGCAGAAACACCTGTACACATCAGTCAAGAGCAGAACGTGATGGGAAGAAAGCAGGGTGGATAAAGATCAAATCAAGTAAAGAATTTAAGCTAGAAAAAAAGAAAAGAAAAAAAAGAAAGGAATAAACTCTCTATGAAATCCATCTACTCTTCTAATGCAATTATAATTTTCAAGGGGCAGGAACCATTTTTTTTTCCAGTCATTGAATCTGTGCAAGAATATGGAGGAAAAAAAGTAATAGTGCAGTCTCAACAGAAAAGGTACTATGCTGGCTGTCTTGAGTGATAACAGGTTTATTTTCCATCAAGTACAACTGAAGCAAGAGCTGCCTGGCTGATAGCTCCCTCTTTTCTTCACAGTGAAAATTAAATAAATCTTTGCATGCATTTGAAGAGCTCTGACCTGATTTGCAGTTTATAGGAGAAATATTTACCAAAAAAAGAAAAAAGAAAAAAAATTTTAAAAAAATCATTCCTGTTCTTTTCAGTGTTGATATAAAAAGACAGGATGTCATTATGGTGAATTGTTAACCAGCAAGAGCAAGACCATTTGGCACAGACTACCAAATGGCATAGAGGCCTCTCTGCATGTTTCTCAGACTTTCAGCTTCCAAATAACTTGCATCTTAAGAAAATTAAAGGAAACCATCAATTTTCATGGATCTTGATAAGACCAAGGCAAAATTTAAAAATCCCCCTATGTAATGGATTCTTTCACATAAATACTCTTTGCATTTGCTTCTGTTCACTGAGAACCATGAGAGCCTTACCAAATCAGCAAGATTTTAATTTACTTTTTCTGTTCTAAATGAAGTAAATCTGCTTAGAAAGATTTCAGCTAGCTCTGCCAATGTCTACTGGTTGTTGCATAAGAGCGTCCTTCCCTTGGAGGAAGATGCGGCTCCACTTGCTGATCAGGGTAGCAAACAGCTACAGGCAGGCAGTAGGTTAAGTATGTCTCTGGAATTAGACCAATAACTTGCACACCCTGGTTATTATTGTTCAATGAGGAGTAAATATAACAGCTTACAGCCCACCGTGTTAAATGGAATTCAGTGATGTGTCATTTACAAAACCAAATGTTTTTAAGATGATCCTGCAATGTGCTGAGTAGCTCTTATAACATTCATAGGCTAATTTAGGAAAGGCATTTGTGCACACCCATGACCTTAAGTGCACAGCTTCATTCCTGTGCTTAAAGAAAGAATTTCCTAAATTGGTGTCACAATACCTTAAATTCTCATAGAAAAAAATCACAGAATTAAAATGAAAATATTGATGAAAATGTTCTTGTCTTGCTCTTCTTCTAGGATGTTTTAGCAAAACAGAAGCAGTATTATTGCTGCATGTTATGCTAATAAAATATGCATGTTGTTTGGAGGCTGTAGGCTCCTGGTTCTTTCATATAACAGCAACTGGGTTTTTTTAAATGTTGTGAAAGATGAGAATTTTCAATGAAGAGTTAGCTTTTTTTTTTTGCTAACCTTGGTCCTTTTGCAGAAGTTATCTAACATGATGTAGAATTTGGCATGAAGGGAGTAATCTATTGACATCATATAAAACTATAGCTAGTATATTTAATTCTTTTATGCCAGCAGGGGACTGAATCATGGATAATGCTGTTTCTCCTCTTGTTTCCATAACAAAATAAAATAATAGAAACTGTTGTTCAATTAGTAAATAACTTAAGAAAAAAATGTGTATTAAAAGTCCCTTGTGGGAGTTGGTATTTTAATGATTCATATTCCCAGGATTGTTTGGGGTTTTTTTCTCTCTTAATTTTGGTACATTGAATTTGCTTAAATTCTTACCTATTTTTTGTGATTTTAATAAAAAATAATTTGAATCCAATCATTCAATCTGAATAGTCAGTTTAGAGGGGATATGATGCTATGCAGTAGTTTGAAGTCTACTCCCTTATCCTATGGAAAGCAAACAAGCAAACCAACTATTTGCAAAAACATGAATACCAGCTAGAACTTTGGGGAACAGAAGAAACAGCTTATGGAAGAAGGACCTTGCTTTCATTTTATCTTTACCTTTGTGTTCCTAACTGGGGGGGTGGGGGTTGGGTGTGACTTTTTTTTTTTTTTACAACATGGGTGCTCTTCCCATCTTCCTTTTATTCATCTCCAGCCTTGCTGAGTGCACTGTTTGTAATCACTGTCATCTTTCTCTTTCCGTGCTGTCCCTCTTCCCACCCTCTCCATTGGGCAGAAGCATCCTTGTGGGTATGTGGGGAAGTTGTTCTACAGCCAAATCTCTGAAGGCTGCTTCACCTGTCTCCAGCCTTTACACAGAAGGTACGTTGGTGCCTTTTAAACACCAAATTGCTTTCACATTGAATTCTCCCTCCCAGTGGCTTTCTTCTGTGGGGTTTCCTAGACATCAGCCCTCTAGAGATGCTTGTTCAGAATTTCTTCAGAGATATATTTTAACCTCTCTGAAACTTGCTGTGGGAATTTAACAGGTCTCTTGAACCTCTTCTCCTCTCCATTATCCATCCCCATTTCTTTCCCATCCCATACTTCAACAAAAACATAGCAACCATTTTTTGTGGAAAAGCTTGTAATCCGCCTTTCTATTCCAGTCCTGCTTTATTCCTAGGATCAACTTTGCTAAAACTCATATTTATGGCCCAAAAATTTAAATTAAATTTATATTTAAATGCAAATTTCTATACTATAAATTTAAGTGTCAATTATCAAAAGTCTTCTTATCTTCCTTGAGTTTCTGTTTTGCATTTGAGAATAGCTCTTCATAAGTAGCAACACAGTAATTTTATGTATAGCTTTAATTTTCCTCCTTGTAGCTTCTATTATATTTCTGACAGTTATAAAAACCTTAATACTGGTTAGTTCACACATTCACTGATATTGAAGCCTTACCCAACTTAACATCAATGCTTCATCACTTCCTTTTCTCTTCACATTTATCTGTTGTCTCATGCTTTATAGCTGAGACTTGTCTACTTAGTAAATTAATCTAAATTAGCTAATGGTATAATTTGAAGTGGATTTGTTTGATTGCACAGAATTAGTTTATGGCACTTACTCAAAATTTAAATTTCTTTAATTTGATTCAGTTTATTCCATTCTTCAAATAATGATCAAACACGATTGAGTTATAGTTGATTCTTAGGGGCTTTTCAGAAGAAGCAAAGAAAGAACCTGAGCAATGAGAATCAGAGACTTGCCTTGGGAGGTGGCACAAGGGGTGGCCAGGGTTTAATACAGCAAAATGACTGACGAGGCAAGGGACATGGTATAGAGTAGACAGATGAGTTCTGATTGAGAAAAATGAGTTCTGCTAAATTAAAATTTGCTTAATTACAAAGCACATTTAAAGAAATATCTGTTCATTTGAAATCTGATTGCAGTATATTATGTGATAATCTAGTGTTGAAACATTTAGGGAAAGTATAAAGGAAAATATACTTTGATGTAAGTTGAGAAAGTGCTACCTGAAACTGTTGAAAGGCAGTTTCAAAATGTCTCGGAGACCAAGATCATTATCCACCAAAACTCGTTATTTCATATTTTGTATTTATAGTCTATTAGCTGCTTTCCCCACATAATCAAAACATAACTCCACAGATATATGGACAGTAGAAAATATCTTGATCCTATTATCCTAATGAAGCATTATTAAATTTCAAGTATACTAATAACAATAATGAAGCTTTTACTAGGACAGCACTTGGAGGCTGATCCATGATGCTAATTTGGGAGTACAAGACTTATTGAAAAGTATCTTACTTTAAAAAATATTATGTCTGTTAAGATAATATTGTAAATTTTGTAACTTTTTACCTTTTTAAACACTGGAGTTTGTAATGTTGGATAATTGAAAAAGCACCAACCAAAAGAGATTGGATTTCATCTACTAGGCTATTCACCTGTTAGAGGGAGAGATACTTTTTTCCCCTCCTTTTCTTTCTCCTTTACTTCTTCCAGCAAATTATCAGTGTTTATGTGAAATGCTACAACCCCCCAATGGCTAATGATGAAGAACTACGTTTATAGAAAAAATGTGACCTGGAAGCACAACACACAAACCTCATCAGTTTTGACCACATGTAGATTCCTGACAGATAATTTCTGTGACTGAGTATCCCCTGTTTTCAGGCTAATGTTGGTGCATGTTCCTGCAGTGCCATAAAAGCAGTGATCAATGTAAGTCTACCTGTGTTGCACCAGCTTTGAACTAGCTAGGTCAAGTCCCACAAAGGTACAGGAACAGACCCTCAGAGACCTCTGGAGCCATGCAGCCTGTGTTCTCGGGCCTGTCTTTTTTCAGTGGTGCCCAGTGACAGGTCAAGAGGTAACAGGCACAAAATTGTACATCGGAAATTCCATCTAAACATGAGGAGATGCTTCTTTACTTTGAGTGTGGCAGAACACTGGAACAGGCTGCTCAGAACGGTGGTGGAGTGTCCCTCTCTGGGGACATTCAAAACCCACCTGGACATGATCCTGTGTGACCTGGTCTAGGTGAACCTGCTCTGTCAGGGTGTTTGGACTTGATGATCTCGAGAGGTCCCTTCCAACCCCTAGCATTCTGTGATTCCATGTTTAAGCCATGTGCACCACTAACATTCGCAGGCCAGATGAAAGCGAGCTTGCAGGCAAACTAGACATGTTAACTCAGATAACATTTTGCTAATTTTCTGATAAAACAAGTGCCAAATCAACCAAAAGTGAAACATGATGCACTAATGAGGAACATAGCCTGCCTTTGGCTGAGGTGGGTAGAATGTGAGTCAATAAAAGATGTGGACCACTTCCAGACCTGAGGCTGTGATGAAGTCCTTGTTCACCCACACCTGCTGCAACATGCATCATTTCTCCAAATGGGGAGCCTTTTAGGCACACCACCCACATGTGAACACAGGGTTGCAAAGCCACTTGATGGTCTGTGATATGGGAAGAAAACCCAACTCCAGTCATACTCATGCCAAACTTAATTAATACTGCAATGAATCAATGTCCAGTTAAAAATTATATTCAAAATGCATGTGTGAATTTTTTCCCTGGGTCCTGGAGTTGTGTAAGAAATTCCAGAGATGAAAATCAGAGCCTGAACTCTAGCCTATGGATTAAGGAAAACAAATCTTCATTTTCAGTTCTCTCCTATATCTGTCCTTTCTGCTAATAGCACATTGGTATTTAAGTGGATGAAACATAAGCAAATTAGAACAAGGCAGTGTCCAAATCTGTTTATTGTTCTAGACGAAATAATTTATTTATTAGTATCCCTTTTTTTAAAGTGGGTAAACAATTTTCCTATAATGGCCATTTCATATATATTTTATTTGAATAGGCAACATCGAGGGCTTGTTACCACCTGGCCGCCTGCAGTGCAGATCACTGAAGGGCCAGCAAGCCAAAAGGAAGATGTTTTCAGTTTTGAGGGCTCTACCCAGGTCTTCAAAGAAAAGTGTAGACTATTTGGTACAGTAGTAGCAAGCAAAGCAAGCAAAACTTGAATTGCCAAGGAAAAAACTTGATAACAAGTTTTAATTTATTATGGCTGAAGGTACTCTAAGGACACAGTGCTCAGCATCAGGCAGATGCTTGTTTCTTAGGAAGACCAGGCTTTTCCTCTTCTCTTCTGTTCTCATGTTTGCCAAAAGCAATACAGAGAACACAGTTATCAGGGTAAGGTGGTAAAAAAAATCCCAAACCAAACAACAAAACCCCCAAACCAACAAACAAAACTTTAAGTATACAAGTTCATGAGATATTCAGGGCATCATTTGGAGTAGAGCGAGCAAGCCCTTTTTTAACTTTTTCCCCCTTTTATTTTATCTTTTTTTTTTTTTTTTTTTGGTCCTTTTTTATTCCAGAATGGAATTTTTCCATCATGGGACAGCCACAATGCAGAAAAAAATCTGTCAGTGCTTCCTCAGTGTTCTGAATGCAGCTTGGAGGGGCTGTTGCTGGAACATGCCAGCATTTTTATTCCTATGCTTGTGCAACCCTTCTTCTTTCTCCTGACGTCATCTATGAGCATTTTTTAATCATTCATTCCTTAGATTGCTATTCACTTGTTACACGTAGACCAGGGTAGAATATTGTCTTTCAGTCTATAGAGGCACAGCTCCAGTTTCAGCCAGTGATTGCGGGAAGCCTTTGTATATCACTGGGAATTTTATGGTAGTTCTGCTCAGAATTTTTTGACTTCACCACAATTTTTCTTTTTATTCTTTTTTTTTCCTAGATAGTTCTTCAGAGATTAGAACAGATCAACTGATAATTTGTAACCTGATGGTTAGAAACTGTCAGGGGACAAAGGAGATCTGGCTTGAGCTTCCTCAACTCTATGCTTAAGATGTTGTAAGATCAAAACTTTCTGTCTGAGTCAGTTACTGCAGGAGGTTGAGCCCACACTTCTGAAATCCCAGGCAGGTCCTTGCCATTTTGGTCCAAATCTTTCACAACTCCATTTTTTTGTGAAAATGTACAGAATGTCATATTGGGAATAGTTTAATTTTAGCTGTAATGGGAGTTAAGGCAATGACTGACTCATATTGTAAGGGTGAGCTTGGTGGCAGATTTCTTCACTGCTAGATATCTCCAGCAGTATATTTTATTAAAAAAATATTAATACCTATTCATTTGTGCAGTAGGTAAACTGATATTAATTTGATGGTGTGAATTTGTTCATTACCTGCAAAGATGAGCAAAAACTTATTTTTCAATCCATTTCAAGAAAATCTCCAGCTGAACAAAACATTTTGTTCTAATATCAAAATGTTTCAATTACTTTATTTTGGAAATGTGAGGGGAAAAAACTGTGAATGGAATATTCCCTTCTGATTTGTAAAGTGATACATTTTAATTTTTGTGGTTTTTTTTTTTCTCTGAAGCAGTTCACTATATTGTTCTTGTTTTAATTATCAGTACTAATCCACAGATTACTCAATAATTAATTATGAAAGTCCCAAAATAAATTCTGAAAAAAAAAAAAAAAAACAAAAAACTTTTGAAATATATTGTCTTTATGGCCATACAGATTTTTTGCAAATCAGAGTGTTGACACAAAGGGAGAACAAATAGTGTCATTAAAAAGGAAAAAGGAAATAGTTATGTAAATTTATGAAATAAAGTCACATTATTCTCTGACATTTTCCAAGAAAATTTCTATGTAGGTTTTGTTTATTTGTTTGTTTATTTCTGTTTCCGTTCTGCTATTTCTTCTCTGGAAAATGAGGCTGAGCAGAGCTTAACTGCTTTTACATGTATTAGCTATATTAGGTGAGCTGGCTGTGATTTCTCTTCAAGGGAATTTTGAATCTGTGACTCTCAAGAGATAAAAGCTTTTCTACAATCAATACTGTAGGCTTTAACCAGAATACAGCTATTTCTTCCTTGTCATGTAAATGGTGGCAAAAGCTGGAGTCTTGAAGAGGCATTGAACACTTTCATCCTTGCTTTTGAATTTGTTTTAAAACAATGCCATCTCTTGTCAATATTACTTTAATACATTTCACAAAGGGGAAAAAAGTGCTGAATGGTGTTTACGTAAAGAAATCTCTCCCTTATCTCTCTCATTATACAGATTTCCTTTGGATTATTTGGCTAGCCAACATTTGTAAGCAATAGTTTTGGTCATGCTTTAATATATTTATTAATAGTAATATTGTGCATGTCAGACAAATTATGATGTGTATAAAAAGTAAAAAATTATGAGTAGCATGGCTTAGCCTTGAACCCTTGACTTAATGGCCCTGCCTTTTGGCAAAGACTTTTGTTGGGTTTCATCTCTAGACTTTGCACTTGTTTGTATACCTGCCTTTCCCTTTCCAGGGATCTTTTGTTTGTGCTATGAACCATTTAACCTTTTGTTTAGAAAGTGCATTGTCTTGCTTTCCCATGTTTTAACTATTTAACTTTTTAGAAATGAGGATTGGTGTTTTCTCTGCTGAATGATGGTTTCCATATTTTCCTATAGAACCTACAGCACAAGTACAAGCTGTGCAGCCTCCTCCTCTTATTCTGCTGCTGCACCTTAAACTGACTGCAGTAACATGCCTTTAAGAGAGTCAAGTCATTCTTCAGTCTTGTTTCATAGTGTCTTTAACACATTTGACAGGGCCTTTAGTAATCCCTAGGATGCCTAAAAATGTGTGCCTAAAACCTACAGCAACATGTGTGGGTTCTTTAGGACTTTGGCATGTATTTGATGCAGATGACATTTCAGTGAGGTGGAGACCTCTCCTGACTCTATCATCTCCTGGGGAGTCTGAAAGTAGGAGCAAAATGCTCCAAGTTCTTACATTGTCATCCAAGCAGATGGTCTCTTTCATGGAAATGCCTCCTAATTTCTACTGATCTTGGTAAGAACTTGTAAATGTTCAGCAGTTCTGAAAATCACAAGCAGACATTTATGAGGTTAGCTCCAGCATCCCACCCATCTGATAGCAGTGTGATGCTCTAGCTCCATTTCCTGAGCTCAGCAGAAGGCTGTGTACCATGTGCTGTGCACATGGGTTGAATGCTGTACATTGCATTGCCATCCTTTCTGAGCTAGAATGGTGCTGTCTCAAGCACCACACCACACACATGTATTAGTATGTGTATTTCTGTGAGGAATTTGTGTCCTTCTGACCATGATGCTGCAGAAGTGGCCAGGGAGGGTGGCTGCAAGGATTTGTGCTTGTGTGCCAGACATCCTCCTTTCCTGAGCTGGAAGAAGTCCAGAGGACTCTAGTCCAACAGACTGTGAAAAGCATGTGGAGGAAATTGTTGCGGGGTAACAGTTCTCCACCAGTTCCTCGAGTTTATGCCTTCCAGAAAAGTTAATGCAAGTGACTGCCTATAATCATTGGAGGAAAACCAGCTCTATGACTTGGAAGAGTGGCTGATGCAGACTTCAAAGCAAGCTGGTAGCAGGATGTTTGTTTTCTGCAGAAAACTGCAAGCTGTAGCTTGCAGAAAACTGTCCATGATCTGCTGTGAGTCTGGAGCTGCTGCTTTTGATTTTTAAAAAACAAAGGAAAAAAGAGGGGAGGACTCTCCCCAGTCCTGCCCTCTGAGAAAAAACCTCAAAACAGCTTGCATAATTTGAATTTCTTAAGTTTTATTCTGTGTGGATGACACACAAGTTAGGGAGGATAAGGGAAGAACTGTCATTTATACTTACGATTTTTTTTTAGGATAGAAACCAGATTTCACACGAGATGAAATAGCATGCTATTCAGGTCTTTTTAGGATGCTATCTTTGGATATAATGTTTGTGTGCTATCTGTGTGAAACTGTATTAGAGCATTAGTATACAGACAATAAATGGGAGAATGGCAAGTGGTGAATTAAGTACACCATTACAATGAAGTTGCCACTAGATTATAATTTCTGGAAATCCAGAGGATCTGAAAAACTGGCAATTAGTAAGCTTAAACTAAATGCACAAAATGAAACACACCCTGGAATGCCTAACACCGCCCCTCTCCTTCAAAAAGACAAATCCTAGAAACTTAAAATTCACACAGGAAGCATAAAAGAGCATCACTTAATATAAATAATAGATATCAGTTTTCAGGTCTCGTCTTTAAGAATTATTTACAGCACAAAGACCAGATTTATGCCTGCTTTCCAAGTGCACATTTCCAAACAGCATGTTTACAAGCTGAAAGAACAAGAGTGGAAGAAAAGCCACCTTCTGTTCTTGGTTTTTTTTAGGGCTGGTTTATAGCCTAAAATCTCTGAGCTTGGTAGCATGGCTGTTAAAGAGGCTGATATTCTGAAAAAAAGATACTTTGATGGACAGACAGTACCATAATAGTAAAAAGTTTATATTTCACAGTCAGAAGCTCTGGTGGTAGCTGCTAAGAAATGTCCTACCTGAGGTGCCTGACCCTTCCATTGCCGTGTAGACTAATTAAAGTCTCAGTATTTATCCTCTAGTTCACATCCACATGAACGAACTGAAGGAAGTGGTATAAATTCAGCACTTGCTTAAATTCAGGTCTGCAAAGGACAGGAGTTCTAGATACCCCTTCCTCTTGCTGGACACAGTTTCTGAGTGTAACATTGTGCATCCGCCCAGGTGCTGTGTACTGCTGTACCCATCTGGCAGTGAAGCTGGACTGAGATAAGACAACCTGGCTTCCTTCCACCACCACCATATCACGGCGAGGCTGGACTGGTGGATGATGTTCAGAGTATATCAAATGCAGTCCTTGTGGAATTTGCCCTCCTAGGAGACATGGTAGCTGATTGCATTTAGAAACATAGGCAGAGGCCATGGTGCTGCACCTCTGCAGAATGCAGCTGGCTGCTGGCTGTGCTGGCTCAGGAGGTGAGAAGCCTGAGCACCATGCTTTTCTCAGCCTGAGTTCTGCAAGTTAACCAGGGAGCACCAGGACCAGTAGAATGGAGGCTGTTAAAGACCCAAGGTATAAGGCATTTTTCCACTAAAAACACAGGATTTTAATTTTCTTTGGGCTAGCAGGAGAATTCAAGATCCAGTCAGCCCTTGGCAGAGGGGATGGAGCTCTGCTGTTGCTGTTATGGAGGTGTTAGTTTCTCAGGAGAAGTGAGATGTGTCTTTGAATGTCCTGGGCTGAAAAGAGCACTGAATCCAGGTCTTATCTCTCCTAGGCAGCCTGACACTGTGGAGCTGAGTGAAACAGGAACTTCTGCTCTGTGGCTTAGAAAAGAGATTTCTTCCCTGGTTTGGAAAGGCCTGAGTTTCCTCTTTAACTCCAAGCAGGGAACATGGGCAGTCCCAGATCTGGACACCCCCATGCAGCAGGGCTAAAGCCAGAGCCTGCGTTGAAGCTAACTTAAAACCATCCCTCAAGCATTTTCCTATTGCATTTGCCAGCACCTTGTCCTCCCTGTTTCAGCAGCTGCCTGCTGGGGACCCTTTTCTGGCAAGCCACCTCCTTCCTTCACCTTGCAAGGGATGTACAGAGTTCTGACCTGGGGCTGTGTAATCCTCTCTAGCTGCATGCTTGCAGTAAGGCCCTTTGTAGAAGCAGATGTTCAACTTTGATCACAGAAGTTAAATTTCTTGGGATGGCTCAGGTTGGTGCCAGTGACTATGGTTTTGTAGGGAAAAGATCTAGATCATAACAGCTATATGCTGCTAAGACAATGTTTGCTTCTTTTGATGCCTATTTGGAAACAATTTCTGGAATTTATTTTTATGTTGATTTCAAGTATTTGCTGAAGGTTAAATTCTCACCCAGTATAAATTTGTGTTGCTCAATTAAAAGCAGTGTATTCGTGCCTGTTACCAACACCTGGAAGAGCTGGTTTGGAAACTTGGGCAGGGGAGAAACAATTAGTGTGTTTAAAAAAAAAAAAAAGAATAAAAAAAAAAGAATAAAAAGTGAGAGAGAGACAGACAAGACTGTGCAACCCTGTGCCTGAAGTCTGTACAAAGCACCTCTGTAGCATTTCTGTTCATTGGAAGAAGGAATTGAGAGCTGCAGTAGATTATTGAGAGCTCACATTTACCTCTGTAAATTCTTTTGCTCCTGAAGTTCACACTCTGAGGAAAAGATTTCATGTATTAGCGAAGTATTATAGAGATGTAATGGGTCTTGATTAGTTATGTAGTCAATTATATAAAAATATTGCATTATTCATGTTCTTTAAATGTGATTTACTAAAAATATTCCCATAGAGCACTGATATTTTAGGCTATATTGTTTAGGATTAGGAGATAAACTTCCCAGGTTAAGTTATTTATCATTAATGAAAACACCACTCAGTATATACGGCTTGAAAATCCATTGTTAATTAACAGCATTCAATTCTTAATTGTCTTTTTACCAGTTCAGTTGAAATCATTGACACAAAATACATTGTTAAACTGCTTAATCAATCATTGTAGAAAAATAGAGGTGTTTGATAGGGACATTCTAGTACAAAGTTTACGTGAAGCTTCCCTGTTGAAAGCTTTGGAGGCTTCTATTTTTTTTTTAAGCTTATGTTACAAAAATGAGATTTCATAAACTTTACAGTCCATACTATATTAATACCAAAGACAATAAAATACAGGGGGAGAGAGAGAAAGGACAAACATACACACCTTAAGCTTTATGTGCCCTATTCACAAAAATATAGCTTACACATGCGCATGCCCCAGTGGCAGAAAGTCTATTTTTTTGTGCTAAAGGACACGAAAAAGGTTTAATTAGGGCCCTGAGCTGCTGTTCTAATTAATGCAAACTTTTGTTAAACTGCAGCAATGAATTATAGAGTGGCCCAGTAAATTACAAGAGCAAAAAGCAGGTTTATCCTCAAAGGAATGCTTTGCTTTCAGCTCATGCACCTTTTGCTAGGACTGACACGTGCAGGCAACTCATCGCTATTGGTGCTGTGCTACCCCTGGCACCTCTGTTGTAAGACTTTGTCTTCCAGTGGAGCTTGGGAGCCACTCTTCCTTAGCAATGCTCAGTACCTCTCATGGGTAGCCGTAGGGGTGGGTTGTGATGGATGAACTGGAGCACTTGGCAGCTGCTGAGGCTGGGGCAGAAGAACAAGCTTTGAAAGGTTTGAAGCAAAATGAGTGTTGTTTCACAGGAGTTAAGTATAAGCAACCTTTACCGAGTCGGCAGCATCAGCCATCTGAGGTGGAGGGAATAAAAATCCATATTCTGCATTGTTCCTTATGTTGTGCTGCTTTGTGAAAGCCTTTTAGGGAAAATGTTCAGAGCTGAAACAAAACACTTTTTCCATCCATCCTGATCTGCCAGTCCCTGGTGTGCAACCCTTTCCCCATACACTATTCTGCCTACCTCAGCTTGAAGCACAGCTAGAGGACCTGCAGAACCCCCCATCAATTAGCCACACTGTGTGAAAATTATAAAGGAACTGGCATTTCAGCAAAAAAAAAAAAAAAAGAGGAAAATAGGTGTGAATTTAATGTGAAAGCTATATCACAGTGCAAAATTTCCACCTGCCCCCTAAGTTTCTCCTGAGGTTATTTTTTTTTCTCTTCTATTTTAATGTAAATGTTTCTGTACAAAAATGCTTCAGATTCTCTTCAGTGTGTTCTTCCTTCCCAGAGTAGGCAGGTACAAAAAAACAAAATTAAGGCTGCAGCTTCTTCTCACTTAGCTGACTGAAATGCTGTTCTTGATGGGCCTGAGCAAAGGCCCACTAAAGGCAATGCATTTTTCAACAGGTGCTATTTTATGCATGCTGGGCCTGACTGAGTGGTCCTTAGCACTGGGCAACGCTGCACCGTGTGAGCAGCCCGCCCCATATGGAGCATGTCTGTGAAAGGGTGGCTGTACACATCAGCTCCCCTACTCGCAGGAGTGTTGCCATGTAAGCTATGCAAATTAGCACTGCCCTGTTAATTTTAAAGTTCTCAAGTCAGAATGTACAGGATTTACACTGGTTTACAACAGCCAAGGAGCTAACCTAAGGTGAAGAAAGACTTTAGGGAACCACTCTCCTGAGCATGGGTGGCAGGAACCATGTGTTTAGGTGAGAAACCCTGCTGAAGTGTATACCCAGGCATGTCCCACTGTCTGTGACTCTATCAGACCTGCCAAGCGTTGGTGCCATCAACAAATTCAGCTGCTTCTTTCCTAGCTGAGTAGCTGAAATCTACTCTCTAAGGTGTAACATCTGTTTTTCGATGGCTTATGCTGTTTCTGTAGCAAGCTACTCCACTGAAATCCCATGGTTTGGGTGGGGAGAAGGGAAAAGTTTCCCTAGAAATTGACACATGAAGGCACATGAAGGATAATACCTCCACATGAAACATGGTCTCTATATTAAGAATATACAGGAAATTCTGGTTTGCCATGAGTTTGCCACAGGCTAAATTTTAGGTTGAACTGCTAAAAAAATAACTAGGAATGGTTTGCCTTATTTGTAAACATGTTCACAGTATATCAGTAATTATTACAATTTCTCTGCCCTGCCCTCTCCCAGACTTATGGCTTTTTAGAGTCAGTAAAATGATCTGTTTGGCAAACAGTGAGGTACTCTAAATAGCTGCCAGTCTGGTACACTGAAGAAAATATCATGCATTAGAAGAGCCATAGATATAGGGGAAAAAAATATCAATATTACAGTCCAAATATTAGAAGAGAAATGCCTACTTGATGGGTAGTTAGTTTTTGCATCCCAATATTTCTAGAACTCTGTTTCTAAACCTACATTAATTACACATCTATGTACATTATTTAGAAGTTCTTTACTACAGTACTTTTGTACATGCAGTGTTTATTACTAAATGTAAAGAGAAAATAATTACATAAGGCATATGTACAGTATCATGTTGGATTGCAGATCCCTCTGCTCACCTTCATCTTAAAGCTGCAAGGCCCATTTCATAGAGGCTTGTCATTCAGTATGTGAAACTATTCTGAAACACATAAAAACTGGAGCCAAAGTGGATCACTTTGATACGAAGTAATTAGTCTTTCCTTTTAAATCATTTGCATATATTCCCATTGCTTTTGGATTTTCTTTTGTTGTTGATGTGAATGAAGCTGGAGATCTGAACTCAGAGAGGTGTCGAGGAAGCCAGCAGTCATTACTAGTGCGGGGATCAAGATTCCACCATCAGTAATGGGTATTGCAGCTTTAACCTGCATCCTTCCTTAGTCTGTGGATTTCTTGAGTTTAAATTGGGCAGGTAGATATTTTGCATCTTTATTTATTTTCCCAGAATTAAGAATAACAAGGAAAAAAAAAAAAAAGGCATGTCAGAGAAAAAATCTGGGGAGCAAAGAGGAAGAAGATGAAGGAGGTGGTGTGGCCTTTACGCCTCCAGTGGTTCTACACTTTGGATTCATTCTCCAAGTTGGCCACATCACCATTTCTTTCATTTCGTTCTTCTTGATTCTTTTCTTCCTCTTCAGTTTCCAGCTCAGCATGCTGGTCCAGCTTGCTGGAAACAGACCATGTCAGGGGCAGTTCTGCTCGACTGGCCATTTCCGCCAGCTCTTTGGCACTGTAAACTGGTGTGTTGGTCTCATATGTTTCATGAAAACTATTGTAGTCAACTTCATAAAATCCATCCTCCAGAGTGAGGACAGGGGTGAAACGGTAACCCCACAGGATCTCACTTGTAATGTATGAACTTCGAGCTTGGCAGGTCATTCCTGTAACAGAGAAGGGAGAACTGCTGTAATAAGGACCCATTGCTTTCCCAAATCCTTCATTATTTATTCATATAGTCAGAGAAGTGTTTGAAAAAAGACATATGCCAGAAAAGAAAGAGGTTTGATATCATATGAGGTTGAGCTTAGAAAGCAATTTTACAATGTTCAACCAATTTGATGCACTTTCCTTCTGTGGGTGTGAATAATAACAAGTGGTGAGTCTGTGAACAGAGATTAATGATTCTTTATTAAACATGGTTCTTCTTCCTGTATACCATCAACAAGTAACTCACCCACTGATGAGTCTCAGATGGATTATTGAGAGTGTATGTGATTTGCACCATGCCATCCTTTGGTTCCCTGGAGTGTAATGAACCCACACTGCCATGTTCAGCGCTTGCCCTGGCTCACTGAGAAACTTATACAGAAGCTTTTCTCTGCTGGAGCTATCTCCTGAGCCTATGATCCATGAGTTGACTTGGCTCCCTTAAAGGTTGGAGATGCTTTTTTAGTTACGCTGCTTTGAGGTTTGGGTTGGTAGCCAATGTACAAACATCAGCAAAAATCCTGAAGGATATTGTGACAGTGTGTGGTGCTGAATTCAGGTAAGTGGGACTAACTCCTTTGTTGCCTTCCCTTTACATCTCTGCTGAACCTCAATCTGGGAGCTTCTATAGGGCAAAAAATCTGTAAGATACTGTATTTCGTTAAGTAGCATGGAGAGAGGTGGCTGTTCCAACTTCAAAGTGTAGTCCAGAGTGTCCTCTGGGTGAAGAAACATGTGGCCATGGCAGGGACCTGTGACTTGGAGAACCTGCCCCAACTCAGACAACTCAGGGAAACACTACAATAAAATATTAATTCTTTGGAGTGGAAGGGGAAACCCAACTGACCAGGAAAAATGTCAGAAGTGGATTCAAGATTCAAAAACTTGTTGTCAACAAAACAGCAATATCTGGAGAAAATGCAGTGGTTTTCCTTTAATTATTTGCACGTTATTAGCTATGTGTTACTAAGCAAAATTCAGCTGAACCATATATGTCAAATGCTTAGTAATTAAGTTACATAACCCCTGGACAAGGTTGCCACAACTAAGTTATTTAGGAAGTAATGATGAGAAATTAAAAAAAAAAAATTAATTTTGGAGTGACAAATGGTAGTCTATAGAAATGCACATTGTTTCCCTGCACTGCAGGTGTCACATAAAGTCACATGCAGCATCTCGGGAAGAGCAAACATTGATAGTTTAATGTCTCTTATCTTTTTCAGGGCTGCTCCAGATAATTCTGCCCTAATTCTCTCCAGCCTCCTCTCCAAGCTCATATAGCTTGCTTCTGAGGGGTGAAAGCTGCTGTTTCCTGGTACTTTTTTTTTCATTTATTATGTTTAGAATGACATTTACCAGCTGTTACCACACTGTGGTACTTCAGCCCTTCTCCAGTGTTTCTCTCCACTTACTGCAGCACCTCAGACCCTGTGGAGCGGTGATTGTCAAGGAAAGCTTTAGTGTGAAATCTGCTGCACTGCACCTACCTGCTACAACCATGCAGAAACATGACTATAATTCTACTGTGCTTACTGATCTTTCCTTATGCCTGACAGAAATACTCAAACCTTCATTTTTCTTGTTTTGCAGGACAAGACATGCTTGCATTTCAGTTCTCAAGTAATGCACAAATGAAAATAAAAAGATCTTACCATTTTTTCTGTTCATTTCACAGGTGGGAAGAGCTGAAGTACACAAAACCATACAGCAAAATGATTTTTGTGAGATTTCCTGTGTGATTTTTAGTATAAAAGAGATCTTCTTTCCCACAAAGTGACAGAGGGAGAGGTACTTGGCAGTTCACAGAGCAACATACATATGAGAAACACACTAGCTGTGCAGCATCTTCCCCAAAGGGTCATTTGGCTTTCTGCAGTGCTCTTCTGGGCAGACCCAGAAGCTTGGATGCAGTATTTGTTAGGATCTCCCTGCCACAGGAGAAAGGTATCATCAAGCTGTGGGCAGAGAGGGCTGACAGCAACCAGTGCTGGTCAGTATCTCCTGTGCAGTCTCAGACATCCTCTGGACTGGTCTCCTAACAGCTTCTTTGCTGTGTCTTCATGGTGCGTTGAGAGCAGTGACCTCCTGGATGGGTTTCCCCAAAGGAATGTGCTGTTCCTAAGATTCATGTGTTTCTAATCCTTTTCTCTGCCACTGAAATTCAGCTTTGAAGTGAGTGGGAAATTTGGAGTTTTAATTACAAAGGCAATGAGATTAAATTAAAAAAAAAAAAAAACAAACCAAAAGAAAAAAAGAAAAGGGACATTTGTTTGAAACAGTATTCTGATCAACTTTCTGGGCTAACCCAAGTACTCAGTGATCCTGCTGCTTTGGGTAGGAAAAATTTGTTTGACTGATAGGAAAGTGAGTGGCTATTTTCTGCAGAAGTCAAGAAGATTAACTGAATTATGTTAGAGTTACAGCTCATTAAAAACAAATCCTCATCTGAAATTTTGACCTGTCTCAGTTTTTAATTTAGTCTCCAATTCAGCAATGACTTAATCCCCCTTTCTTTGCCACGTTTAATGCCTGTTTCTTTTGACAAGTATACAAAATATGCAATACTTTCAGAGCTAGAATGAAAGAGTTAGGATTTTCCAAACAAGTTGAAATCAAGAAAAATACTTTATCTAGTGATGGACATGTATGAGAGAGACCTTATTATGCTCTCTAAAGGTTCAAGAAAGCCAATACAGAAAAAATTTGTAAGTGGTTCACAAGGATTTCAGATTAAAATGTGCCACAGCTGTGGAGACCCTTGAAGTGATTGTCAGTGCACCTGAGTGGCTCTGGAGAGATTTCTGCTGTTCTACTTGGGGTGGCTTTACCAGCCCCTGCCTGTGATGGCTCAGAGGTACTTCAACTCCACAGTCAGCAGAGCTTTTGGACTCAGTGTAAGTACTCAGTACTCAGTGTAATTTTCTGCTTTTAAACCCTTATCATATAGTATGGTCTGCTTTACACATCTTTTATTATTGCTCCATGGGTTTCATTGTCCTGTAAAATGAAATGTGACTTTTATTATTTGCTCTAAGTTCTGAACACGTTCTTGGTTGACAGGGGACATTGCATCTCAAGTGAGGGTATTTTAGGCTTTAGGTTTCCAAGTATTGTACGATTTATTCAGTAATTGTGTGGTTTATATGTAGCCATATATCTGTTGCACAATGGCTTTAAAAAGGAGTGTTGTTTGACATTTTGACTAGTGTCTCATTTTAATTGGATCCCTTCAGGGTAGATGAAAGCTGAGGAGCCTTTGGAGCTACTAAGCTTGGCATTAATTGGACTTTCAAAATAAACCAGGAAATTAAGAGACCCAAATAATTCATTCTAAATTAATTAAAACTATAACTGAGAGGAATGGTCTATTTGAGAAGGAGCATCAGAGCCCTACAAAAACCTCAAGGCTGGACTCTAAGGCCCTGCTCTAATGGGCAAGGAGTGAAGCCGGGGAAGCGGGTGATGACAGAGGAGCATTCCTGCTGGGCTGGGCAGCTGCTTGCCCATGCCCTTCCCCATCCTGGCACAGCAGCTCCACAGCTCCATGCACCATCTGTCCCAGCTGCTTGGCACAGGGGGATGGTGGCAGCAGGATTAGGTTGCAATGCAGTGGGCTTGTGCTTGCACTTGTCCACTTTGCTGCATACTGTATCTTAAATCTGCTGTAAGCTGATGAGACCTCTGATGGTTGTCCTTAACTGCTGTTTCACTCCTTTAAACTTGTAACATTTTTAATGAGTGATAATGAGCTTTTGTCTATGTTGCAGCTTTCTGTTAGGTCTTAATGACAGCATTTCAGTCTATTTGTTCTATGTTGGCACCAGCTAGGGAATCATAACCAAGTGTGCAAATACCTGATTGCTGGGCAAGTTACTTAAGTAGTACAATTAATTGCCATCTTACTTCATAGTGTTGTTTGGTTCTTTTTTTTTTTAATTATTATTATTTTATTAAGTTTAATGTTCAATTAGAGCTCTGTGGGCTGTTACCAGAATCATAAGAGTTGCCAGTTCTCTGCAAAAGACACACACCACAGTGTGTCCAATCACTCCCTTGTTTCTGTTCCTGGGTCAGAACAATGCAAGGCAAGTAATTTTGGTCCCTGTTATATCCGAGGAGGCTAACTAAATTGTGGGGATTGGGTGAAGGAGACTCAGGTTTTTTGGAGGCAGCCAAGCTAACATGGCAACATTTTTATTGTTTTGCTTTCAAATGGGAACAGAAAGGGTCCTGCTGACAGTGCTGATATTAGCTTCATGGATCTGAAATCAGCAACTACTTCCTACATTGGATTGTTGTTGCCATTGGACTGGTTATTACCATACAACCAGTGTGTAATTAAAACTTTAATTTACCCTCTAAATACTTATTATTCCCATTCAATAGGTGAAGAACTGAACTGCACAGGGACTTGTGCAACACTGCAGAGTTAAGAGTGGCTTGTGAGCAGCAGCCAGCCTGCTAAGCCACTTTCTGTCTGCATTGAGTTTGACACACAGCTGGGCTCCTGCTGCAAGGTAACTGTGCTGGAGTGGGGATGCTGTAGAGGGCTTGGTCATATCCGTGACATTATATCTTTTTTGCTTCAACATGGGACCATGCTCTGGTTCCTGATAACGTGTGGACTGTTCCTCTCCAGAGCACAGGCTGTAGTGGCTGGGAGCTCTGCCTGATTGGGAGTGTGGACACTATTTCAGTGTACCCCATCAGCAATATTCCTTGCAGCTAGAATGGAAGGTTTTATCAAGCTTAATGTTTGCACCATGCAATCCAAGAAAATGACAGAATAATTCCCCTAAGCTGTTGCTGATATGCAGATAAGGTTACAACCCCACCTTTGACTGATTAGAATTAATAACAAAGTTGATGCCACCTCCAGATTCATTACTCTTGAAAAGTTGCCCTGTGCAGTTTTGAGGTTAAAATTTGTTCATACTGTCTACTGCTATTTAGACTTATGCTTTGCACTGTCTTACAGTGCTACAAGGGTTTGGTGTGGTGACCCAGAGTGACTTGATGCATTTCCTCACAGCACATTGGTATCTTACACAATATTATGTTGTGTCATGCACTATTACCATATATTAGATGATTTTGTGATGGGAGCCATCAAAATTAAAATGATATTAAAAAGCCAGGGGAAAACAAGTGCTTCAGAATCACAGAACCAAGTACATGTCTGGGTCAAAATACGGAGATTTTCAGCTCTAGGCTGGCCTACTGCAGATTACAGGTAGCAACAGCCTCATTCAGCTTTTGTTTCACTCAAGGTGGTAATTATTAGAACCAGGCTTTTTTTTTTTTTTTAAATTCCACTCCCTTGATAAAAAAAAAAGGAATTGAAATGAAGGTGGAAAGAATTATGGCTTATTACTGACTGCATCCTTTTTAGCTGACAGCCACAATGTCAAGCTCATTTCTAGGTTCAGTGATATACTTCTGGCACTTAACAGAACAAGGCAGACCTTCTGCTGCAAAAAATTTAGCGGGGTATCCCATAAGTACAACACCTTTTCAATCACTGCATGAAAAATGTGCTTCCTGGTTCAGCCTGGGGTAAGACCTCAGCAGCACAAGAATCAAGTATGCACAGAAAACAGTGATGTCCTCATTTCTGGGGTGAGTGGAGTTTCACTCATGTACAGGAGTGCAGAATTTAGTCTGGGGTCTCCAGCTGGAAGCTGAGACTTCCATGTGCATGTGTGATGCTCCTATTTTATTGCTTTCACTCTTGTCTTTATTCATGACATCCTTTAATGAGGTATCACTTCAGAGGTTTTAATATACTTCATCAAAAGGTTCATTTGTATCATAAGAACCATTTAAAAACTAAACCAAACAAGTAGGAAACTCTCTGCTCGAGATTAATCCCGACAGCTTTTGTGTCAGTGCTCATGATGAAACAGTTTTGCTGTAGGAATTACAAAGAAACAGGAGGTATTAGAGCTGACTTTTGCACCTTGCCTGGGGCAAGGGTGAGAAGATGGAAGAATTTTACTTAAACATTGGTAATGGAACTAATATTGAGGTAATTAGATCAATGTGTGCACCTAGTGTCTGAAACTCCAATACGGTGCTCAAAAAAGCTACAGTGACTTCCTAGGTGTGTATCTGAGCACTGTTGCTGTCTTTAAGTATCAAGCAACATGCTACAAGGGTGAGAGATGGTCTCTGCCCAGATTACCTTTTGGTCTCAAATGCATTCGTTGCAAGATTTGTCAGTCTGCTATTTTTAGATGTTAAGGAGAATGAGGAAGCAATGTGTGCAATTAAAAAGAAGCAAGAGGCTAGCAGTCAAGAACTCCTGACTGATACCTTGGTTCTCCAGCAGACATCGTGTGGGCTTTGGCAAATTACCCAGCTTTGCTGGGTCTGTTTTATTGGTGTGCCACGAGGGACATGCTGAGATTTAAAGGCAGTACATGTGCTTGCAGTATATTGCCTTCCTCATCTAGACTTTTGCTGTCAAATTTGTACTAAACAATTCTCCCTGGTGTGAAAATGATTGCCTCAAAAAAGAACAGAGACTTAGAAAAAAATTTCCATAATACCACCAAGTTATTGTCAGAAACATTCCATATGAGTTGATGTGTTCTCTTTAATCAAGCTTAAAAAAAAAAAAAAGAGAGAGAGAAGAAAAACAGAGATGTGTTGTACCCCGAATTCACTGCTTTCAGTGAAGCTGAAGCATCAGTTGTCACTGTCATTTGCTGGTTGCAAATACCATGCTGTGGTAAGACATGTACTCCCTCCTTTTTGTGTTTGTGTACATATGAAAAGAAATCAGTGGGTTTTTTTCAGTCTCAAGTAAAAATATAAAATATATATAACCTCTCCTTCAGAGCTAGCAATGGGAAATTCCCAGGGGTTCTGATAACTTGATTCAGAACACAACTGCAAATTGGATGGTTATATCATCCTGAGCAATATCTAAAGCTCTTGAAAGGAGACAAAACTGTAAGGGTTTTGGTGAGCACTTCCATGTATCTCTGTTTTGGCATGCCTGGGAATCTGTGCATGACATCCTCATGTTGTGGATTATGAACTGTGTGTGTGTCTTCTCCGTGTCCCAAGTACATCACAGCATGGCCATTCCTGGCTCTGGTGCAGTGACTGGAGAGAGGAATGTGTGTGAGGTTTTTTTTCCCTATAAGTACATAAGGAATTAGCTTTAATTGGCTTTTTGTTTGTTTTCTTTTTCCTTTTTAAATGTTCAAAATGGTGCTTTCCCCCTGTAAATTGAGTAATTTAATATTTCTATTTTCATATATCTTAATTAGACCAAGAAGCTGATCACTATATTTGAAATTTTATGGCTTTGATCTAATGACATCTTTATGGTAGCTGCTGTCTTTGTGTCACAGTTGATGATGGGACCAGGGACAAGCTCCATATCAGAAAATGCAAGTTGTTATAAAGTGGGCTGGAGCCGCTGGCCTGACCACCAATGGTAATAAAATCACATCCCCCCCTGTGGGAGAAGGCACATATTACTAGGTTATGTTTGCACAAGAGGTGAATATGCATGGGAATCTGAGCTGGTGAGAAGCCATACTTTCAAGACAGTGGGACTTTCTGACACTCCAATATCTATTTCTTTCTAAGCATGAAAACATCTAACAGGTTAAAAAAACCAAAACAAGTTAAATTATAAACAAAGTCTAAATTGGATTCTGACTTCTAATATGATATATTTTATAATGCAGCATCTAAATTTGAAAAAGATGGCTGTTTTTTAGGGTTTTTTTCAAAATACTAAAAAATGCACATTTTTTCCCCTGGTGGGAGATTTTAATGCCAGTGAATTTATATTTTCCACTGGAAAAATGGTGAGTTATAAATGTTTGATTTACTTTGTTAATATTTCTCCTATCAGAAAATAAATATACTTAACTGAGTATTTTGTGTCTAATTTCTTGCTTTATAACTGCACGTAGCTTAGTCTGAGAAATGGTACATGCACAAGCAGAAAAGCTTGTCTGAGTCAATCTCAAATGTGCTGTCACTTTTAGCTAAACATACCATATATATTCTCAATAAACAGTTTCTCAAAGAGACAGTACAATTACTATTCAGACACTATTTAACCTTCATTTAGCCTTATATTCAGGCCATGCCCAGCAAATTAAGCTGCCTGATGTGTATGAATTTTAATCATTTTTTTCAGCTGTGCTTTTTTAAATGGATAATTGCATTTTCTGTCAACTAAATCTGTGGAAATTTAATATATCAAATAATGCAGTGTCTGACCAGAGATTGAAGCTTGTTCCAAAACTGGCACTTGGAGTCCTTGGAAACAGGAGATTCAACTTGATGGAGATGGAACATGAAGTACCAGGATTTTGTACCCTACTCTGTGTTTGGCTGTTGGGATACATTTATAGATTCAGTGGTTTCTCAGACATTGAATCAACACCATGCCAGTGCTTCTTTATTTCTCCTAGCAGATGCCAGCACAGGAGACTGCAGGGGAATTTTGTTGTAAAGAAGCTGTAGTACACAGAAACAGTGTACAGTAAACAGAAGACCTGTCCCGACCTTTTAATCCACAGGCTTCCTCCTGAATTCTGGCCTGCAGATGGGACGCTCTCCTCCGGTGTCATTTGCTTACAGCTTACTCTGCAATTCCCTGACAAACAGTTGGAAGCAGGTAGCAAAGGCACTGGGTTCCAGCTGAGCCACCTGCTGCTGCATCACCAGAAAAAGGTCTTGGGGGGATTTTTTGCTAAGCAGCACAACCTGACCCACCAGGGTGAAGGTACAGCATGGAACAGAGAGGATCCCAGGTGGAAGGGAGTGTGGAGAAGACCCCTAGCAGTATGCTAAAGCTAATAATCCTGTTCATGGTTTTGGACCTATTCAGCTGTCTTGCTAGGTTCTTTCCAGAGAGGATGACCAGTCAGCAAGAATCACAGCCTTTATAGATGAGTTCCTATTGGCTCACTATTTATTTTCCACAGTCATAAGCAACATCTTTAATTCTTATTCCAGAGAATCTCAGGAAAAAATTTCCAGTTTAATTACCTTGGTATTTGAAAGCACTTTGGGCTCTGTCTTATGGTCTCTCTCCAACCACTAGATTCATTGCTGCTGGGGATAAACATTTCATTAAAACACCTGGAGAAGAGAGGATTGTGGACACCCAGTTGCACACTGGTGTACAGCAATGCTGTGCCACAACTGGCTTCCCAAAGCGTGATCACAGGCCAAGAGGTGCTAAAGGGAGTCCCTTTACCTCCAGGGATTCTGAGTCCCCTGCCTTTTCCCTCACATTTTATGAAAGGGTGGAGAGATAGGAAAATCTGGTTTTGGATAAAAGAAGGACAAAGAAGGAACTGTCTAAGTCACTGCATCTTGGGGAAGAAAGCAGTAGAACAGCTCTTGTTCTTCTCTGTTCTGCATAAGCCCAATGGCTAAATGAGATCAGTACCTCAGAAGCATCCTCTTTCCTCTCCAATCCTTTCTGGAGACTCAGAAGATGTGAATGGGACAGATAAAAATCACTGTTAGGGAATGAAGAAAAGAAAATGCATCCTCTAACACTTGAAAGCTTCACGGTTTGATACAACTCTATGTCTTTTTGAAAACTCCATCTTTGATGGGCAGTTTGGATGGAATGCTCCTTCTCCAAAATGTTCAGGTTAACATTGCAGGATGCAATTGCTTAGATGCACCTGCAGCAATGCCCATGGATAGCATTAGCAGAGCTGGATGCTCTGCAGGTTGCCTGCTCAGCTGCTGAGAATATAGACTCTAAGTGCATTTGGCTTTGGATAAAGGGTAGAAGCATTGTTCGTATGAGAGCTCTTCCAAGACTGCATTGTTTCAGACACGTACAAATGAGCAAATCTTCTGTGGAAAAATACAACTCTTATATTGGCTCTATGCTACATAATGCATAGCATATGCAACCCTCTAGAGGAACAAGAGGACTGAGACTAGAAGGCAGGTCTGGGCATTACTGAAATCCCACGTTAGTATTAATGTTAGCAGGAATGATGCCTGCTGTGAAAGAAGCATTTTCTGTAACAGCTTGTACCTGCTGCACATGTGTGCTGTCATGACTGTGAGATAAAAGTTTAATTAAAATAGATGTCTGATCTATTTCACATCTTGCTGTGCTGGCTTCTTAAACATGTAATTTGAGTCTGCATGTTTAGATGGCTTTTGTTTCTCTTTTTAAAATGCTACTTACAGAGAGAACAGAACATCCAAGGTTTGCTCTATCCTGAACTTTACTGACTTAGAGCTTTTTATAAAAATGTCACATTTTACTGTAGAAATGTCTGTGAACCCAGGATTAAATACAAAACTGTGTGAACACGCAGCTTGGCATGCTGTAAAATTCAGGAAATAAGGAAGATCACTAGCTTTTTGACAACAAAATCTGTGAATCACCCACCAAGTATTCTGCTGGTTGTTTATAGGTTTGTGGCTAATGGCTTTGCTGAAGCCTAGTTTAGCTGTTATGAAATCAGAGGAGGAGATGAAAGAGAGTTCAGGATAAAGGACTTGTTTCTGCCAGGCAAATGTTGGTGAGAAGTGATATTTGGAAATGCAACAGAAATAAAGAGAAAGTATGTTCTATCCAAAGTCACTCAGATATTTGTTAAGCAACAAAACGTTTCAGTGGGATTGCCTGGGCAGTTTCATAACAGTGCATCCTTTTAGGTGGGCTGGAAAACAAGCTAAATGTAGGTAGGTGGTACTTGCTTTTAGAAAACATAACTTGAAGTAATATTTTTTTCTAAAGATATCTTAGTTTCAGAAATAACATTTTTTTATTTATATTTCACCCGAAAGAATATCAAGATGACTGGTTTAGAGGTGCTCCATCATTTTCAGAAGAAAGCTCTAAATCCTGATGGCATCTCTGAAACTGTTATAGCTACCATTTGAGAAGGCCAGCTACTATCTAATGTCAGCCCAGCACAGCTGTTTTCTGGTTCTTTAAAGAAGCAAATGAGGAACCAGCCTTTTCTCTGGGTATTTTGGACAAAGTTCAGATCCATGAAGAGGTTACCCTTTGGTGACAGTGGTTGGATGGTGCTGAATTCAGCTGGCAGCATCTCCTCTCTTCTTTCTGGTGGCTTAAGCAGCTGTTCATGTTCCTATGACCTATTGGTATTAGAGCCCTTGGCAGATGAAGCAAAATTTGAAGCATGTCCCTGGTTTTACAAGCCTTTGGTGTAAGAGCTGAAGTGGCTCAGTGCTGTGGTCCTGTCTGAAGGACCCCCACACTGTTCATGGCCTAGAGCTAATGTACCTGCTCTGTGAGGAAAAGGAGGAATATCTGGGTTAGTTTTATTAGTATTTCAAATGATTCTTTTGGTAGTAGACTTTATAACCTTTAATTTTCTTAATGGGAGACAGTTTAATCAACCAAATATTTGTTCATGCTATTATTTAGTGTGATGTGTCATCTCCTTTATAAAAATCTTTTAAATGGAAACTGTTAAACAGACTAAACTTAAAAAGTCATCTGTCATAACAATAACATCTAATTAAAATTTAAATTAGGTTTATTGATTCAGCCATTGTTATATTTATCATAACAAAAGAATCAGCCAATCCCAGACTTCACACAGCCATGATTTCTGATGAACTTTTGCAGGCCTTCTAGCAGTTATGCAAATAAAATAATTTAAATAATTTACACTGTTAAAATCCTCCTACTGAATAGCAAGTTGGTTTTGATTTATTTTCTCTCTCTCTCTCTTTTTTTTTTTTTTTTTTAGTTCATAAAATGAGACTTAGTAAGTTGATGCTTTCAGGTTAATAATATTGGCTATCTGTCAACTTTAACAGTATATTTTTGAAATTTAGGATTGAGCAAAAGCTGTCTGCCTCAGGGAATGAGATGCAAAATATTTCAGTTCTGAAACACTATTTAATATTCAAGTTATGTCAAATTTGCATCCATATTTTAGCTGCTTGGCATCCTGTCTGATAATAGGTGCTATTAATATACCTGCTAGTAGATCAATGACCATTTTGGAAAAATTAATACTTCATTTGTTTTTAATTAACTTTGATTTTGAGTGATGAGGAGGAAACTGATTCTGATCTTTAATTACTGCATAGCATTTAGCAATGAGTCCAGTAAAGGAGAATGGCAGCAGTAGAACTGAAATCTTAGGAAAGCTTCAGTACCACTCTCCTGATATTTCTATTCTAGGAAAAAATAGGAACAACGCACTTCAAGCTCTAGTCTTTTCAGTCTAAAACTTTCCTCATTTCTTTATTTGTATGTTGTAAATATTTAAAATATCTGCTTCTGGGAAGAGTGTAGACAAATTAATCCATGAGAATATGTGTCTGATTTTGCAGTGAACATTTCCAGCTGGGGATGGAGCAGAAAAGTTCTGAGTTTCTTCAACATGTGCACCTCATTTATGGAAGCAACTAGTAGTCATTTGGACTTTTCAGAACACCAAAATTCTCCTTAGTTTTACAATATTTAGCTCAGCTGGTGAGAAAAAAAATTATTGTTTTAGTATGGGAAGAAAAAAAAAAAAAAAGAACTTGAGAACAGGTGGCTTTGTAGGGGCAAGGCAATCCGAGGAAGCAAGGGGAAGAGGGTGCTCATGCTCAGAATTGCACAGTTCCCAAGGAAGAGGTACCTAAGATAGTGCAGAGGAGTCTGAAACAAAATGACTGGGTTTTGAAGCAAGAAACACTTTGCGTAGAAGCCTATAAAATGTCTGTTTCTCCTGAGTAATTAATTTCTGCTCAGCACTGAGGATGGGATTAGTGCTCCCCAAAGATGCTAAGTTTTTATCCTGGAACACAAAGCACTTGTTTGTCAAAGGAGTGTTTGTCTCAGGGTGTTATGATGCTGGATGAAAGCTGGTGGAGTACACAGGGCATGCACTGCTCCTGTCCTTCCTGGCTGTGAGCACTTAAATGCTTTCTGCTTTACTGCTGTGGGTCGTTTCATTCCTCTGTATCAGTCATCAGGTGGCACTCTTCTACCAGAAGAGATAGTTTTCAAAGATTCTGAAGTGTGCATGTATATAAACTAACGAAAAAGAAGCAATGCCTGGAAAATGTTGAGATCTTATTGCAAAAGTTACTTTCGAAATGTCTGGGCAGGCAGGCAGATGAGACACCACCAGGATGCTGGGTGTTTGTGGCAGGAATGCAGTAGTTGAAGGAGGTGCCTTGCCGAACTCTTTGACTTAGAGATCAGCAGCTTCCTTGGTTTTCTTCTGATTCCCATACAGATTTTAGGCATTTCTGTACACCAACTGCAGAATATATTCTTCTTCATGACAAGCACAATTACACAGTCTCTTTCTTGCAGCTTTTATCACTGCTGCCAGACCACTGCTAATTTGGAGCACTTCATTGATACATGTTTTGTACAATGAACACTTGGCTAAGACTGGCATCCTTCACTCTGATGTTATCCTGCCTCTCAGAAAGTAACTAGACTAGGCTCCCTAGGTACACAGGGAAAAAAAATAAACCCAGGAATTTCTGTCCAAAGAGATCTGTCTCTGACATTGCATGTAAGTGTTTAGCATGAGTTTAAAAAAACAAAACAAAACAAAGCATGCCATAGCAAATGGAATTTGCTCCAGCTTGAGGTCCTAGTCTCAGTCAGCAGCAGTTCAAACCAGCAGCATCTTCTGTCAGGATATAGCTGTTCCAGACTGTGGACCTGACTCAGATCTCCACTTTTATACCTCCATGGGATCCTTGCTATGTCCCAAACAATCTAGCAGATGTCTGCTTGTGAGGCAGCAGCTTCTGGATCCTGCTGTCTTCCTAAGGCATGCTTAACCTCCAGGATGGGAAAGAAAAATAAAACTTGTTTTATTATTATTTTATTTAATAAAACTTTTCTTCGAAAATTTGCTGACCCCTTCTGTCCTTCATGCTTGCAGTGAACCAGGCTTGGGTAGGATGGCTTTAAAGCTAGCTGTGTTTCCTTCCGACAGTGTAAATCACAATGCCTGGAAGGAATAATGCAAGGGTTGGGAGACAAAGTAGGCTCAGGAAGGGGATGTGAGTTTGGGAGGAGTTCAGGATGGCATTGCAAGAATGCTGAATCCGACCAGCTCTGTGCCACACAGTGAACATTTCTCTCTCCTCCTCCTGTGATAAAAGTTTTCCCTGGTTGCCAAATGAAATACACTGCCACTGCATTCACTTTGTACTTACTCTAGGCAGTCCTTTTTTTAACTGAGATAAAAGAAACAAAAATTCTGCGTAAAGCATTCTATTATCTAACCCAAACTGGGAGGTGCTCCTGGAGCAGATTGATAGGACCACCTTGTCTTCTTCCCTTTGCTTCTCCTTAAAGTAAAGCTGAGAATCTAGGCCCTGATGTAAGTGTTCATTACCCTCACTCAAGGCTAATCTCTTGTCTGGCTAATCTGAGATCAGCATGAGCAGAGCTGTCTCACAGAATGAAGACACTTTTCTTTTAATCACACATTTCTGAAGCAAAAGGGGAGAAACAACTGCAATTTCTTATTCCCTGCATGGCTGTGAGTACTGGAAATGAATTTAAAAATGTAGCTGCACCCCAAAAAGCCCAAATGTTGCCATTATACCTTGCTTTAAGTAGCAGGTACAGAGCTGGAATATGCCTATGTGCACAGAACATTAACTGCTACTCATTCAGTACTACCTGAATTATTTGCTTCCCGTGTTTCCTATCAATTTTTTTATTTATATTTTATTCTGACTTTGCTGGATTTAGAGGTCAATACAACAATACAAGTGCAGAAGGTATTATGCCAATAAGTTTGCATTAGAATTCAGAAGCCCAGCAGGGAACAAATTACTGGGGCTCAGAAAGGCTAGTACTAGTCATTTTTGGCTCTTATTTTCCATGACCTGTTATCTGAAAGTCTCAAAGAAAGAGAAACAGTGTTTTGTTTTTTTTTTTACCAATGGGGATATTGAGGCAGAGAATGGTGACTTGCCCTAAAGCCTCATAGAGGGTGTGTGTAGCAAAGAAAGGCTACTGTGGTGAGGATACACACATTTTGATAGTCATTTGGGGTCATGGTAGCTATTTGCTGTCCTGCCAGCAGGAGTTTTTGGCCTAAAGCACTGATTCAGTTTCCAAAGAAAACTCATGTTTTGGAACAATAGTTTTTTTCAGATCCTCTTATTTGGACACAAGACAAGTTTCTGCTCATTACTGGGGTCTCAGCAGAGCTCAAAATCTTTTCTTAAGAGTGTTTCCTTTGCTTTAAGTAGAGCAGGGTATAGATGATAAAACTAGAGTTTGTTTTGGGAACAGAAGGTGGATGAGATGAATCACACCATGGAACATGAATGTGTTTTCCTGGAGTTGCAATTGTGCTTCCTCAGTCTTTTCCTGTTCTCTTTGCAGTGGAGCTTTCCCCTTCTTTTAATTATGATTGAAAAATTTCTACCAGAATACTGGAGATTTTGCCTATGGGTGCTGCGATGACATGAGGCTGCGGCATGTGCACATGTTCTCCTGTACCCAAAATAACAACTCCTTGATGTGTGAGCCTTGGAAATCCTCAGTCCCTTCAAATGCTTAATGAGATAGTTTGATTATGATCTATCATATCAGGCGAGGTGAAGAGAATTTAACTACCAGTTAAAGGCAGCAGTGAGAAGACAATTAACAGACTTGAGAGAGGTACTGAGACAGCTAAGATGTTATTACAAGAAAATAACTGGGAAATGATGGATAGATAAGCTATTATAAGCATATGGTGAAACTGAACAACAAATCACCACAAAATACTCTGGTATGATAGGATTAAGTCAGCCAACCCAAGAAGTGAAGGTCTGTTGCACCATCACAATGCAGAAATGTTTGGGAAAGATCAATGGTATTTCCTCCCTCTCACCCATCACAAAAACATTTGTATTGCAAAAAGCTTCACTTGATTTCTAACTTGGAAAAATGCCGTATCAAAACACTTAACTGGTTTTCTGCAGTTTACCAGGGTAGTATTACACATTTTTGTAGCAAGGAAGCCCTGTTATAAATGATAGCTCTTTCAGTCTCTTGGCAGTGTACAGTTCAGCCATCAGTCTTGTAAATGTTCCCATAACCATTGAGAAGTTGAAATAATTTGGAACAGTGACTTAACACATTATTAATCACAGAGCAAAAGGTTTGCTCTGATTTTACCAGGTATAGTAATGTAAAAAAAAAAAATCTATGATCCTTTCAGATGCCAGCCCAGGCATAAAAGGACAGTTGATCATGCACTGCTCCCATGATTGAGTGCAGGCTTCAAGCTCAGTATTACATAGAGCATTCCACAAAATTTGGTCAAGTTTGAAGGCTTTCATTTAATAAAACCGTTCTTTGTGAACTTGTCCATGTTTTTTGTGTGTCTATGTGTGTGTATGCGACTGTGAGTAAAGAAGCTGATTAATATCTCATTCACTTTGCTGACTGATAATGAGAAAGAGAAATATGATATGGTCCCCTCATGCTCTAGCTGTGATGTGTACCTTCTGGGCTAACCAGTGATCCTATTTCTATAGGCTTTCAACAAGTCAGCTGATGGGTCCAAGGCCAATAACAAGGTGAGGGCCAAATCCAAGCTTTACAAAAGTCTAAATATGTTCTTGCTGCATTTCCTGGCTTTTGGAAGGGAGTGGTTTAAGTCTGGAGGACAGTGTGTTGCAAGAGTCTTTATGGGAAAGGGATTTCTCTTTAGGATCTCTTAGCTTTGGGGAATATCTCCATTTTTTTGTGTGACTGCTGAGTCACATGAATGTTTCTGAATCCAAGTGTGGTAATGTATATGGAGGGATAAAAAAAGAACTCATTCAAAGGAAATCAGCCCAAGGTAATGAGGATGCCATGACTTGGGTTATTCATATCTAAAAAAGTATAATTGAGCTTCATGAACTCTGCAATACCTAATGACAGTATCACAACAACTTTCTACTACATACAGTGCCAAGTTCAAGCCAGATCAGGCTGGCCTGTTGCATTTTGGGTTATTGTTGCACCTTGAACTAAATTGACTGTGAACAAATAGTTCAAAAGAAGGAGCACAATCAGAGTCCTGACACTGCAAAACTCCTGAATAATGCTGTAGCTTGCGACTCTGTTGCTAACAGGAGAAAAATGGAGATTAAGATGGCAGCTGCAGAAGAAAATTAACTTTGCAGCATTTTTACACTGTCATATTTAAGAGAGAAAGTTACAAGTATAACTGATGAGGTGTGATGCTTTAGAGGAGGACAATTTGGATTTGCAAAAGGCTTTGAATGTCTTGTTCTCCCAGAAGTGCTGCCATCTCCCTTGATAAGCTAATTAAAAAAGTTAATGGACTAGATCCTTCGATGTGTTAATGCTGCATTGTACTGGTTCAGTGGTGTGAAAGAGCTCTAAAGTAGTCTCCTTCTGTTGGTTGAGGTTCTCCCCAGCCCCAGGGAACTGCCAAGCAATACAGGTCAGTCAGAAAGGAACTTCCATGATCCCTGATATGTCAGAAGCAAAGACTTCTGGGGAAGAAGTGGGATGAGAGGTGTCACCATACGCCCCAATTCTGAATGACTACTGCTTTAGGGATCTAGGTTGACAGAAAAATTAATTTTACAAGGTATCGATAGAGCAAATATTCCCAGGACTGGAAGACCACTGAAAGACTCCAAGTAGTCATTTCTGTTGCCACTGCTCTTCCACCCAATTAGGAGATGGGAGCCTGCTACTTTTGACTGCATACTTTGAAAACAGTGAGGGTTAAATGATTCCTTCAAACTCATTTCCTCAGCTATGCTGACTAAACAGGCAATTCCTTACTGGTGTGTGGCTGCGGTTGGTGCACACTGCACCAGTGTTAGGCACCAGATGCTTTGGTATCTGAGGGAGATGCTGACCCAGTGGGTCACTGACACATCTACTGTGCAATCAAAGTGGAGTCTAAACTAAAGGTTATTGCTATAGGTTGCACTATCTACCCAAATCCTGCAATGTACCCACCTACTAACTCTATGTTTACATGATCTGAAACAGGGGTTTTGAAAGGTTTTTGTAGATACCCTTGAAAACCATAGGTTACAGCAGCAAGTGTCCATTAAAACAGCACCAGCTGTGACGTTTGTCAGAAAGGACATGAGCAGGGAGCAGTACCAACTTTTACTGGCTGGTTTTGATCCACTTCTTTAAACCAGTCTAACTCCCAGCCAGGGAGAGACACTGAAGGAAGGATTGACTGAACAGAGAGAGCCTTGAGCTCTGTTCTCTGCCTCACCCTTCTGGTGACTATGCAAGCCCATGGTCAATGAACATGAACTGAGCATCTGAAAAATGAAACAGCAGTAAATAGGCAATCAGACTGGTCACTGTTACAACTTGGTGCCACCATATAGCAATGGTTTAAGCTTCCTGTAGCTTAATTCTGTAATCATTCAAGTGTCTAGACAGGCTCCCTGCTCTTCCAGTCAGATCAGGTGTTTTCCACACAAAAGCTTAAGGTCATTATTGCTGTTTTTCAGTTGAAGGAACAATTTTGGTGGAATTAGTTCAAAAAACTAATAAAAACTAAAGATGTAGACAGGTCTTAAGCACAATTGATGGTTGTCCTCCATTTCAGGTCAATAAACTAACTTTGGACCTATATAGTCCTCCTTCATCTCCTACCTGGACAATGTAACATGATTTAGCAGGGCATAAAACAGGGATCCCAACCAATGCTGAATGCTGAAGCACTTCTGGAGACACATCATACCTGTCATTTAATCTCTACAGTAAGAATAAAACCCTGCACAAATAAGTGCAGGTGCTCATTACCTGAGACCAGAATAACTAGGGTCTGTTTCCATTTTGGTTAAGGATGGTCAGAATTGAACTTTTCTGGTTTTATAGAGTCAAGAGACAGAGGAATAAACTCCAATGACAACTAAAACTTGGTAGTTTTCATCTGAAGGGCAGACAGGCATTTTTGACTTTGTCTTTTAATACGAACACATAATAGCATGGATCAAAGATAAAAAAGAGCCAGCCATCACATCTGACACACACTTCTGATGTAGGATGCTATGGACCACTTCTGATACATTTCAGTTGTGCTGTATGAAGTCTTCAGATACTGCAGCAGCAAGGATCTGTCTGAGAATAGGACAAAAAGGAGCTTCTTGGGTAGACAGTAATGAAACCAACAGGGAACACCACTTCTTCCTGGGAAAAACATCACTTTCAATGTGAGACTTCTTTCTTGGGACAGTCAGAAGGGGCTGATGGAAAAGGATACAGCACTGAGAAATCTCAGGGACAGAATAGCAACATGAGTGGTCAAGACCATCTTTTCTTTTTTTCCTAGGGTACATAAGCTGTTGGGGACAAGATGAAAGGGCAAGTCTGAATTTTCCTTTTCTGTTCCTGTTGTGCCAGGTGTGAGGAAGCAGAAACTCAACCAGCTGGGCCACCCACAAGGAGGTTGGATGACTTAGTGGGGAAAAAAAAATCAGGGGTCATGACCCCCTAAGCAGGTGGGGTTGAGGGCTAATTCTTTGTTTTGCATTAGGTTTTGATACCCTAGAGGGGACAAAATCTCTTAGCTAACCCAAAAACTGCTGCTAACCCCCTCCCATGCTGCACTTCACTGAAGGACTGCCATGCAGCAGAACAGATAGCTTCCAGGATGAGCAAAAATGCTATGTGATGTAAAATTGAAGCTGTGGAGAAATGACTGGAATAGCAGATATGCCCTTTCTGCCTTGTAGGTTATTACAGCTTCACAATGTGTCACAGTGAACTTGAGAAAGACGTGATTCCAGAGAATGTTAGTACTAAATCTCAGTTTTGTGCAAACATGGAAAGGCATAACTCTCAGGGTGCACCTGTAGGTTGTCAGAACTAGAACACAACCTAAAATGTGAATAACAATAGCTGGAGAAGTTCTGAACTGTGCACAACAGTGTAAGCTACAAGAGTGGAGCAAGTTGCCTGTGTTTAGGAAGGATGTACAAACATTTTCTGTGTCCTGAGCCATTCTGGTCTTGGTACTGGTAACACTTCTGCTATCCATTGTACAATCCAGCATTTGAGGTGATCAACTCAAGTAAATTGGGTTGAATATAAATCTGGCCTCTGTGTGGCAGATCTATTTTAAGGAAGGGCAGTGGGGAAGATAAGAAAACTTCCTTTCCTTTTTCCTTTGCCTATTCTTTTCTCTTTCCTCATTAGAGAATGACAGATGCCTGTATCTTAAGTTGAAGCACCATAATGTATAATCTTGAGCGGAATGAAGGCTGCAATTTGATTAAGGGGCTTTGACAGGTTTGAAACAATGGCAGTGTTTTAAGAATGAATCTGAAGAATTTAATTAATTAATAATGTAGGTGCTGTATAATATAGTACTCGTAAAACTTTCCTACTGTAGCAGCTGGAACATCCCTCTTTCTACTCATCCTGCTGAATTCAGAGGGACTGAACAGAGATGAAATATCTTGTGAAAGGGCAGATAATGAAGTGAAACTTTGAGGAGGTCAGATTCAGGAAATGAAGACCTGCAGTGATTTGACATCTGCTGAGAGATCTGTGTGGAAATGAAGCTGAAACTCTCACAAAACAGAGAACTAGTTTGAGATTAATTTCTCATCTCTCAGTTCAGATCTGTGTCACAAAATTATTAAATGACTGACTTTTGATGGAGTCCATTCTTACATATGGGGGCTGCTGTAGAACTAGTTGAAACTCAGTATAGTTAAAGTCCACAATACTGTCAGCACAAGTACAAAGCTTGAGGTTAAAAGCAATAGCTCAGAACCAAAGTCATTTTTGTCACGTGCTTCCTCATAAAGCATGGCAAAATATTACTTCTGTGTCCCGTATGAAGGTCTAAGCAGCTGAGTTGGAATCAGGCATGTGGATCAGACCTTATTGCTCTTAGGTCTAATGGAGCAGGTTCACTTGGATTCTGGTTTGCAGGTAGGTAGATGGGACACCCTTATGAAGCCTCAGGCAAAAGCAAGGTTCATGCATTGCCCATGGTCTTTAATGTTTTGTCTAGAAGACTTTGGATGTAAGCAAGGTAGTTAAAATATCTGAGTATTTTTCTGTTCATGCAGCATCATGAAGGACACATAGAGGAAAGGTCTCCAGTTTCTTTCTGATGGAGCCAGGGTTGGACCACTGAGCTCACTCTAGGACATTAACTTCACTTCTTTGGAGTCAGACAAAACATCCTAATAAATATAGGTGTCTCCTGGTCCCAGAGAGAAGGAATACCCAATCCTCTGGTAGAAGGGAGGAAATCTCTTTTTCATTCCTGAGAGCCTCCTTCAGTAGCACCCACGCACTGTTCTTTGTATTGGAAACTTAATAACTTCACTTGAAAATCATACCTTTTTGATGGCAGTGGAAATAACATGACTTTTAAACAAGTAGAGAAGACTGTCGAGCCAGTTATGTGGGAGTCAGATGATTAAGGTAGATATGATGTAGGAGGGGAGAAATACTATCATTTGGAAAAAAATACTGTATCTTGAACAGGTTTAATGTTATCTTTCAGGAAAGTGGGGTTGTTATTATTAAGTGCATTACCAACATTTAGATGCAAATCTTGATTCTCTGTTGACGTGCCTTATCTGTAATTGTTCACATCCATGCAAATTGCCTACAAAATGAGTCTAAGTTGTTACTGAGTTGTACAGTTGAAGTCTAGGGAACTGTGTACTGCCTTTTTCAGATGTAGAAATGAAGAGGTGGAAGGTGAGGTGAGAGGGAATTGCTCCCTCACCAAGGTCACACTAGTGCCTGCCTAACTGTAATGCAGGAACCCAGAGATCTGTTTTCTGATCTGGTCATAAGGTCTGTTTCATTTTTGTTGTTTCAAGCTGAACCCTAGCTCCAGGGTCCCTTTTTCTTTGCTGACCCAGCATGGATAATTTTCATCCTTTCATGGCTCTTGGATCATGTGTGTATCTCAAACTGTCCTTTGAGGTTACAGTCCAGCAGCCTTAGAGAGGCTGTTGTGTTGGTGTGTGCAAACAGCCCCTTAATTTATGCCTTGGCTTAAGGTGTGTGCTCAGCATGTGCCCAAAGCTGGTGCCACTGCAGGCAGCTGAGAGCAGTGAGAGCAGCTGGGGGTCAGAGGCAGCATTTCTGGGCAACCGTAGTGCCATGTGTCAGCTGCAGCAGCTGGGCACCAGTTGATGCTGAAAGGTCTGATCTTGTTCTGAAGCAGGTTGCACCTTGGGAACTTCAGGCCCTCTGTTCCTCTCCTCGCTGCCCAATGAAGAAATCTTGCTTTTAGAGCATGGCTTCCTCACTGGGCCTGTTTCTGACTTCTCTCTGTGGTACCAACCCAAAGGCAAAGGAGGCCAAAAGACTTGGATATGAGATCCCTCTCCATCTTATTCCAATGTGGAAAAAGAAAAAATTGTGCTGCACAATTTGGGAGTTCAAATTTAGAGCTTGAGGTATTAATATTTAGACGTGAAGTATGGCTCATGTAGTACCTTATTTTTTTTTTTTTTTTTTGTAATCAAATAGTTTTGAATTCAATTACTCTAACAGGAGAAATAGGGGAGGAAGTAGAAAAGCTGCACTAGAAACCTAATACATGCAGCATCTGAGATAGATTTAGTGCCATATCTTACGGTCTGGATGCAATAAAATCTCAGTTAGTGATTAAGCAAATATAATAGTCCCTGGGGATGGTGCGGTTAGACTTGACTCAAAGCAACAATAGTCTTCCTGTTGATTTCATAGAATCATAGAACCACAGAATCACAGAGTCATAGAATGGCTTGAGTTGGAAGACACCTTAAAGATCATTTAGTACCAACTCCCCTGTCATGGGCAGGCATACCTCCCACTAGACCAGGTTGCTTAGATACTCATCCAGCCTGGTCTTAAGCACTTCCAGGGATGGGTGTCCACAACTTCTCTGGGCAGCCTGTCCTGTGTCTCACCACCCTCATAGTAAATAATTTCTTCCTAATGCCTGATCTAAATCTACCCTGCTCTAGTTTAAAACCATTGCCCCTTGTCCTGTCACCACATGCCCTTATAAACATTCCCTCTCCAGCTTTTCTTTAGGCACCTTTCAGATACTGGAAGATTGCTATAATGTTTCCCTGGAGCCTCCTCTTCTCCAGGCTGAACAGACCCAACTGTGTCTCAGCTTGTCCTCGTAGAAATGGTGCTCCAACACTTTGATCATCAGCATGGGCCTCCTCTGGACCCTCTCCAACAGATCCATGTCCTTCTTGTGTTGGGGGCTCTGGAGCTGGATGCAGTAGTCCAGGTGGGGTCTCACTGGAGAAGAGTAGAGGGGCAGAATCACCTCTCAACCTTCTGGCCATGCATCATTTGATGTAGGATACAGTTGGCTTTTTGGGCTGCCAATGCACATTGCCAGCTCATGTTAAGCGCTTCATCAACCAGTACCCCTAGTGTGTTGCAGTCCTTCTCTTCAGACCTTGCATTTGGCCTTGTTGAACCTCATGAGGTTGTCATGGCCCATCTCTCCAGCCTGTCAAGGTCCCTCTGGATGGCTTCCCTCTCCTCCAGCATGTTGTCTGCACCATACAGCTCAGTGTCATCAGCAAACTTACTGAGGGTGCACTCAACCCCACTGCCCCTGTCACCGACAAAGATGTTAAACAGCACCAGTACTGATCTTTGGAGGACTCCACTTGTCACAGGTCTCCATTTGGACATTGAGCCATTGATTACAACTCTTTGAGTGTGGCCATGTAGCCAATTCCTTATCCACCAAGTGGTCCATCCATCAAATCCATGTCCTTCCAATTTAGAGACCTGGATGTCATGTGGGACAGTGTTGAATACTTTGCAAAAGTCCAGAAAGATGACGGCAGTTGCTTTTCTCTTATCCACCGATGCCATGACCCCATCATAAAAAGCCACCAAATTTGTTAGGCAGGATTTGCCTTTGGTGAAGCTATGTTGGTTGCTACCAACCACCTCCTTGTTTTCCATGTGCCTTAGCAGAGTCTTCAGGAGGACCTGCTCTTGAAGATTCATTTCGGTGAACTGAGTTCATTTCAGTGAACTCAGGGTGTTTTCACACGCACATTGTCAAATGCTTCATCTTAGGGTCTCAGCATTTTAATATAACCAAGTGCCCTCTGGGTAACAGCCCATAGCAATACCTTTCAAAATGCTGTGCTTTACTATCAAAATGGTTTTGTGCTGTAAGTAAAACTTCACCACAGGTAAATTTCCCTTTCTCCTTGAACTTGTATAACTTTCAAATTGGTAGAAAAATAATATAAACCATAATCTCTGCTCTAAATACTTTATTCCAGGTAGAAAGCAACTGCTTGCTTTCTTAGCACAATTACTGTTCTCTGAGTTTGCAGTAGAGGACTAATTTGCCCTGAACTATAACCAGAATGACATAACCAGAATGACAACCAACTGCTGTATTACCCAGCCTCCGAGCCTGCAAGATGTTCTGTGTTAGCAAGTATATTTTGATTTGTATCAATTCCTCTACTTTTCTCCAGCCTTTCTTCCACAAATGTAAAAACTGTATCCACAGAATGAGTTAGAGGACCTCACTGGTCATTTGTTACTTTGCCTGGGATCTGTGTGACCATGTATACTTGAGTGGACTCTGCCCAAATGCTTTCCCTAGTATTTATTGCAATCTTATAAACTTTTTTTTTTTTTAATTTATTATTATTATTATTTAACAAACTGGTTAAAAATTAATTGAGAAAATTACATTTCTTCCTTGGCAAATTATAACGGTTTTCAAGATCCCTTTAGTACCAGGCCTTCATACTCACAATGAAGTTCAAGATTTTACAGTCTGGAGAACAGAAGGCTACTCACCCAGAACAAATATTAGTTCTGCAAGTTTTTTTATGCTGATCTTACATCTGTAATTGATCTGTAATTACACAACATATCTGGAAAATACAGTTGCTGTATATTATCACCACCTGCTTGGAATACCCTTTTTATATCAACATGGCTTCATCATTCCATTGTAGTGCGATGCTACAGGGTCTCACGATAAAGATATTATAATACTTATTACAAATGCTAGCATGGATTTATGAGACATCTTACATTTTTTGCTTTCACAGCACCAATTGTACACTGAGGGCTAATCTACTGTCAGTACATCTGTTCCCGCTCATTGCTATTTTCTTCTCCTCTTGTTTAAACAACCTACAGGTATGTTAAGTATTTTGTCCATTTAAGTATGCTATGTCTATCCTCAAATTAAATATTAAATTGCTTTGAAATTGATTTTTTGTTATCTTCTCAAGTTCTCCATAGCTGAAATAGCGGATATAAGGCATTCTGTACTGTATTGTGCTGTTTTTACCCGGAAGGTATCTGGCTGAAGTGTACTGCTCTCCCAGTGGCCAGTGATAGCTCTGTGCTGGCTCTTTTTTTTTGGAAATGAAGGTGAAGGGTGTTACTCAAAGGCAGACTCTAGCTGCCTTGGTATTGTCTGGATCTCCATGGTGTCCCCTAGGTATAATACCTCCTGTATCCTTGCAGGAGAGTGCACTTTTTTTTTTTTGTCTCCTTAGATCCTTCCAGGTGCCTGTGGGTGGGGGAAAACAGTGTGCTGCCGAGGCTCTGGACTGTGAGGAGGCCAAGAAGTGCCTGACTGCCTGACATAGAATGCATCCACAAAAATTGGATAGCCTCACTCTCAGTACTTGTTGAATAGGCTGGTAAGAGGCAAACCAGACCTAGAAAGTTTGCCTTGGAGAGGATGACAGTTTGAACCTCTATTCTCCTATTGGAGCTGCTGCTTTATGCCTTGTTCAGTTGCCCAGCCTCCCTTCTTTCAGGTCCCAAGCCATTAGCCTTTCTGTGACCACAGTGTGGCAAGGAAACAGCTGTCCTCTTTCTGGCAACGAGTTGGACAATGGCTTGCATATATCCATCACACACTCAAAGCAGCGGTTCATAGTTGGTGAAAAAGGCATTAGATATTTATACATTTGGTTTCAGATGTTGCTTTTTTTTTTTTTTTTTTTTTTCTGTCTTCATTTTTCTGAAGTTCAGAGGCTCTGAGGTAGCCTTGAATAAATAATTTCTGAGATGGCAGCAGCAGAAACAACTTATATCAGAAGCCGGTCTAGTTGAGCAGCTCTCTTATATCCTCAGGGACAGACACCATTACTTAAATATTTTGTTTATCTTTTCATCCAGCTGTTTTATATATGCGCACACACACACATATATATACTTTAGCCATACTTATGTATAAGATTTGGTATTGCCATAGTAAGTTACAGATGTAACTCCTAACATGTGTCTAAATGCTTATTAAATGCCATGAGCTATCCCTCTACTTTGTTGCAATTACTCATATTAGTCTTCCTTAGTCACATAAATACCCTTTCAGCTCTGTGAAAATCAGCCTATAATTTTTCACCTCTGGCTTGACTGATGATATTGCATTACTGGAATTTACATTACAATTTTGGTTCTCAAATGATCAACGTGGTCATTTTGTGTTTCATCCACATGGGTTTCTTTGTCACAGTGGAGCATCCCATGAAGTTGGAAATCAAAACTGGTTAAAGAATGTCTGAATAGGATACTCACAGCACTAACCTATCCTGCCCTGGCTGTTTTGCAGTCCTCAGGTACAAGATGCTGTATGAGTTGCTGGACAGAAATTACTATGATTATTTATTGCTTTCTGTACATTTTCTTTTGGTTGATTTGTAGACAAGGGTAAAACCTGTCTGCTGTCTTTTCAGCATCACAGTTTGGGCTGTTGGGCTTGTCATGGTTTAGGGTCAGGGATCGTCTGGGACTTTAGAAGACTGCTTTGAAATATTAAGACTGTCTATTGGGTCCACCTAAAAAGAAGTAATACAAAAATATGAGGAGGTGAGCATGGCAATGTTAGATCAGTGATGTCCAGACCTTATATTATGCTCAAGTTACCTAAGTAACCTCCTTGATTCTGAAGGAAGAAGAGCTTAATCTGGAAAATTTTCCAGAGAAACTCCTGGAGATATTTTGAATTTTTTTTTTTTTTTCTCTCAGTGTTATTCTGTCTTTCTTGATGTGATATTTACATAGTGTAGTGAAAAGAATTTTGAGATAGATCTGATCATTCTCTCGGCTGCCATAAACAGGATGAGCCTTGAGATCTGTGTGTGTTTACAAGAGCTTCAAGCTCTCTGCTCTATCTCTGTTACCTTTTAAATGAATTTGTTAGCACATATTTGAAATGGACCTGATATACCTGGTGATATTTTGGCCCTTGTTTTTTTCCTTGGTAGCAGATTATGCACCAAACCACATAGGACAGATGGAAAGTATGGCAGGAGATGGTAAATTGAGTACCTAAGAAAGCGAGATGTAAGAGTAAGGTGTATTATCATGGACCAACCATTTTCATTCCTAACAGTGTTTGCACTTGCCATGAACAGTTTGTATGATTAAATATTCAAGATTTGTTGGGCCTGTCTTTGTGGAACAGCTTGTTCTGTCTGTACCCAGAAGGAACAATGGCTACAGAGAACAGAATGACTGCAGGACTGCTGCAATATGGCATGCCCAAGGGAAAGGTACCCTGCCTGATACTAATGTTCCTCCAGTAGGTATAGAGTCTCCTCATGAAGTACCCTTTTAATAGACAAAACTTCCAGTATGGGTACTTTATCTATATTATAAACATTTATCTGCTGCTAATCTTCTATTTGCCTTTTAATTAGAACCTTAATTGCTTCTTCTCTGAGGTCATTATGGAGCTGACAGGAGTTGCAAAGTTAATTTTATTCCTTTAGTACCCTAACTCAAAGGTCACCAGAGACTGAGACCCAGCTTTGTGAGAGCTTTGGATCAGGCTCAAAGTTGTATATTAAACATTATATACACATTAGTAGGATATGTTTCTGGACTGTATTTCTATCACTGATGGCTTCTGAGTGCTTGAATGGTATTTTATATCCCTTTGGGAGGTAAAGGAAGGCAGATGTAGCAAGGTGAAGATTCATGGTTTGTGTCTTAAACCCTGGATCTTGAATATTTTGACAGGGTTTTAAAACACTGTTGTAATTGTGTTCAAGCCTTGAAGTGTGAGCCTTAAAGAGGAGGTTGAGCATTATTATAGAATAAGCTGTTCTGGAGCAGAGACAGGCAGACTTCATTTAACTTTCTTAGCCATCTGTAAGTTGAAAAATGAGTACTGGATCTATTTTGAAAGATTTCTCTTTTGAAAGGACTTAGATTTTTGCCTCATTATTCTTTGCTACCGAAAACAAAACAAAACAAAACAACAAACCATAACATCAATTTAGTTGTAAAATTGTAAAGGGGAACAGAACAGTTGTTCTTCAGGGGAACAGCTGGAGGAAGCCAGCTGTGAAGGGTGGGCTTGTGCTCATTGTGCACTAGCTGATGCGGTGCCTCCCTTGAATTGATGTTAACCCCTTACTCTTGGTGTTGGCTCCCCTTCCTGCCCTGCAGATCATGGTGGAAATGCTGCAAGTGACTGCTTTGCTGTTGTCTTGACACACTAATGGTACTTATAGCCTGTATTTCTAAAAAGAATACTGTGTACAAATGCTCTGGAAGGGCTTGAGTTGCTGTAATAAGGGTGAAAAAAACACAAGGCCACATCAATCACCAGTAAAGCACTGAACTTGATTAGTCAGGTGCTGGTGAACTATGGGACAGCTGTATTGTAGAAGCAGCTGCTGGCCTGTGTCTTCCCAAGACAGCATGCCCTTTACTTGTGGTAGGAGAAGAGCATTTTCCTCACACTGCAAAGCTAAACCTCCTCCACTTCACAGCTGTGGCTACTGCCTTTGAAGCAGATTTTTATCCAGACAAGAATCCCTGACTGACTCAGAACCTTTGGCTTTGGACTCTTACACACTTTTTCATGGCATCCATCACAGTGCTATTGGCAATTAGAAACTCATTGCTGCACTTATTGTCTGAGAAAGTAGCTCATTTTTTTGTCTCTTCATTGTAAAAAGAGAATAATGGAAAAAGTATCCAAGAATTATGAAAACGGAAGGGTGGCTTTCCCATCCTGGAGACCTAAGTCTAATAAATTAATACTTCTTATGCAAGGGTGAAAAAAATAGTACCTAATGGATGGTTAAAAAAGTGACAGCACAATTTAATTGGACTGGATGAGTCATAAATCTTTTTTGCTATGTTTGTTCTGTCATAGTCAGATTGATTTTTCTCCTTTAGTGGTAAGCCCCTGTCTCTTCCATTAGCAATAGTCTACATCAGTCAGAAATGTGGAATAAAAATTGTCCATCTTGGTGTGACTTAGGGCTCCCCCCAAAGACAAATATTAAATGTCTTGACTTTGTTGCTAGATATAAGGCTACCAGCTGTGGTGATGATGATAACAGTGATAATAATAATGATAATTCAGCAGTTGCTTGTATCTGGATTTGGTGGTGGTGGCTTGGAACATACAAAAACCTGTCCAATGGAGAATCAGCAATCCCAACAGTGGTGGATGCCCATCTCAACTTCCCTCACTGTCTAGAGGGTCAGAAAGATGCAAAAGAGGGTGATCGTGGCCAGGGGAGTGGCACAAAATCCAAGACAAGTAGGGAATGGTGTGAGTTAGTGCAATCTTTGTATCACTCTTCAAAGACTATCTGTCTGACAGAGTGCAAACTTACAAGTTTAAAATTTCTTCTTCCCTCAGACCTGGAGTAAAGCTTGGTTGCACAGGCTTCCTGCCTGTGCACAGCAATGAACTCATGCTTCTCACCCATGCTCTCACTCCTCTCTCACCATGCTTCTCACTCCTGCTTCCTCCCATCTCTGAGGCACTACTGTCTCAAGTCATTCAATGGTGGGCACAGAACAGCTTTCAAGTATATAAAACATGATTTCTTAAATGGTGACAGGGGAGAACAAAGAAAGCTGTTAGCTGGGCTATTCATTTTTCAAAGCCATTCAATTCTTCACAGCTATAAAATATTAGGAGGAGCTAGCTTTTATTTTCATAATCACAGACTAATTTAGGCTGGAAGGGATCTATGGAGTCATCTGGCCCTACACCCTGCCCAAAGAGCAGACAAATAGTTTGAGTTGCTCAGGACTTATGCAGTCAAGTTACAGCTATCTCTAAGGATGGTGATTGTTACAGCTGTCTCCTTGGGACACTGTCTTACTAGCTGTACTGGGTTAAACCCCCAGTTTTTCCTAATGTCTAATCAGAGTTACTTGCATTACAGCTTGTGCACATTGTCTCTTGTCCTGTCACTCTAACCCTCTAAGATGTGCTGCCACCATCTCCTCTGTAATCTCCCATTGGTAGATTTAGACAGAAGTAAGCTCCCCCTGCACTGTGTCTTCAGGTTGAACAGTCCCAACTCCCTCTGCCTCTCCTTGTGTGTGTCCTGTGCTCCAGCCATTGACCATCTTGCTGGTCCTTCTGAACTTGCTCCAGTAAGTCTGTGTCTATCTTGTACTTGAATTGGACACAACACACAGGAGGTGGCCTCACAAGAGTTAAATAGAGAGGAATAGTCACTTTGCTCAAGATGATGGGTATACTTTTACTATGACAGTCCATCATGCAGTCAGCCTTATTTTGGTGTTTATCATTCACTTGCTGATAGCTTGTGATAAGAGTTGTAGATATAATGAATTTATTAGAACTGCGTTTGCAGTGGCTTTTATTCATTTTACTCCAGTGAATTTAGTGTGGGCAACAATATTCATCATACATGTGAACCTGAGCCCATTTGTCTCCTTGAGAAGCCTGTACCTAAGGGCAGAGGTAGACAGTGGTGCCTACCACCTTCCTTCCTCATCTTTTTCCTCTTTTATTCTCACTGTCACTCTGGTGACATCAGAGGCATGCTGGCCTCTTCCAACTCTGTTTAGTAACAGCTGTGAATTCAATGACAAATCCCTGGGGTTTTTGCTCCTCTATTAGCCTTGTCCAGTGCCGTGAACTGCCCCAAGGCCGTTGTCTTGGCTGCCCTGTCCCCTTCCCTTCCTATGGTAGCGGCTTGCATTCACGCTGAGCTGACTATATGCCATTGCCTTCCTCTAGTGCTTAAGGTGTGAGCTCAGGTCCTGATCAGGTCTGTCAGGGGAAGTTATTTGTACACTTCATGGCTTCATAAAACTGAACTGCTAGGAGGAGCCTGGGTACCTACAACCTTGTGCTCTTTGCAGAGCAGAAAGTAGCCTAGACTGTGTGTTACCCTTCCCACTATTTCTAGGAAATTAGTGGAGCTGACTCAAATATTCCCACCTAATTGGTTTTCTAAATAAAGTATCATTCCTGGGAAATCTCATATGAATATCTCATAACCACTGGAAATTTGTCTTTCATTTTTGCTTTGTTTTCATGCTTTGAATATTCCTTTAAATCAGTTTTCCATTTTGGCTAAGTTGTAAGAATGGAATATCTCAAATTCAACAATCCTGTATTTATTAAAATGCTATTTTGTAAACAAAAGCTTTACTCAATTCAACAGAAATCCCAATTAATGAAAACTGTCAAAACGAGGAAGAACAGAAATCTTGGAAAGTGTTGTGACTCAGTTTTTTCTCTAATTCTCTTGTGAATGGTGGGAATGAAGGAGAGAGAGTGAGTGAGCAAGAGCACAAGACTGGTCATACAAGCTCTTTGTGTCTTTCACACTTGTTGTCACAGCAGCTGCCTCATCACTCCCAGAACATGCTGTCTTTTTCCATCTCTTCTGGCAATTCAGCAGGTGCGGAGTAGTGAGGAGTGGAGTACAACCAGAAAAATGAGATGTAGGTTGGCTGGCAGTTTTACAGGTTGTCATGCAAGGAAATGTTTTTTGTATCAGAACCTACTTTGTAATCACAAATGTAGATGTTCAGCATCACTTATTGGGACATTATCGCCAAACATTAAATGATTTGTTACATTAATCTGACTGTTGTAAACTGAGACCACGTCACATTGGAATATGGCTATTTGGTAGCGCATTCTCGGGTTGAAGCTCTGGGTTGTCTTCCTCAGTTAAAAAAGCAGGCCAGCCTCCCTTCAGACATGCAGCACAGATTAATGCTGCTACAAGTTGCAGGTGGGAGTGCTGAGAAATGTGAGAAATGTGTGGCTGCTCAGTAACAGCAGCCCATGTGCATATGCTGTCACTGGTGCCTATGCTGCTGCTTGGACTCGGGCTGGGAATCACCAGAGGATGTGAGTTTGCTCCTCTTCAGTGACACAAGAGAGCAGCTCTCTGAACCCTCCTCAACTACATGGATAAACTAGAGCTCAACTGTTTTGTAGTGTCAGGGTGGTGAAAATCAGGCAAAGCACATCAGTGATTCCAAGCTTCTGTTCGATTTTCCTTGAAATGCCATTGCAGTTCTCTGTGAACTTATTTTGCTAGAACCCCCTGAGGGCTCTTTTGTAGTGGCCTTGGGAAACCCAGAAGCTCTGCCATAATGGGATCTTTTAATGCCAGCAGCAGCTTTTTAGGATAGAAAACAAATATTCATAAGTCTTTTCTGTTATTTTAATGTAGTTTATGTAGCCAATGGGGTTAGCTACAGTCCATACTTCCTTTTTAATCTATCAAATTTTGACTTTGAATTTCTGGTTTACTTAACAGCTTTGCTTGCTTTTTCTTCAACCTTTTCAGTCAATTTTGACTTTACAGTTACTGTTGTATTCAATTTTCTGAAAGCTTTCTGTTGAAGTTGAATAATGTATATGCTTACATTCATTAGAAACTGATGTAAATATTTGCAACTTTAGAGAGACCTTACTGTTATCAAGGAGCACAATGCAACATATCCTACCTTAAAATTTAGTGAGACAGAACAGAAGGAAACAATATTATACAGCTGGAAATAAATAAGCACAAAGGGGAGAAGTGAAAAGATCTTTTAGAAATATGGGTGAGAACAGATTTTGCCAAAAATATAGTTTTGAACTGCAGGCTAGTTAAGTATGCTTCATATCTGAAGATCAAACACGAGTGAACAAGGTAATCAACATGAAAGAATCAGTTCATTTCAGCAAGAATTCCAGGGGTGAGACACTACCCTGACTCAAATCAATGTGTGCCTGGCATTTCACTGCAGGTGCTCAGCAGCCTCTGTCTCCAGGTTGGTAACAACCTTAGATGACCAGAAGCCAAAGTCTAAAATTAGAAGTGATAGTTATATTTTTCCTTTTTCAAATCAACCATTTCGGTGCCGAGTCTTCATTTACCCTGTTACAAGCGCAAGTGGACAAACTGAGCATGCTCAGCTTAATAGCCCTTGTCTTGAAAAGTGCTCAGAAATGTAAAAGGCACTTCATTGTCCTGAAGCACTTCTCAGGAGGGTTCAGAAATCGTGTCTTCACTTTGTAAGCAGGTGAAAAATGTTCAATGAGCTAATTCTGCCTGAGGAATCCTTTGACCTGGATAATGCTGCTGTGCCCTTTTCAGAGAATCCTCCTTTGTTTTTGCAAAGAGGAGACCTTTGTGATGGAGACTGTGTGGGCACAAGGGACACAAGCATGGCTCAGTGCAGCTCAGCCTCTACTTTCTTGGTCCCTCCAGTAATACACAGTAATTCCTTGGTGTCCTAGTTGGGTCTGAAACCCCAAGGACTCTTCTGTGTCACGTTTGCAGATGCCTCCCTTCTGTGATAAAACTGCAGGAAAACATTGTGGCTTGAAGCTATGCTGGAGGCAGCAGTGCTTCTTAAATGTCTGTCACTGCTGGATTTTAGGGACAGTTTGCCAGTGGTGGTCAGTGAGGTCTGGGCTGGTCAATGACGAGGCTGCCAACACAGCTTCCTGCTGTGCCCATCTGCTAGGGAAACAGCAGCAGGGCCAGTGTTAAAGCACAGCTTTGTGATCCTTTGTCATTTCTCTGGCTCTGTAGCTCATGAGCCCTGCAAGGGATAATGTATGTGGGCTCATGAATGAGAAGGAATGATGAGCAAAGACAAAATTTTGGACTTCTCTTTCTGCTTGCCACTGTGCTAGGAAAGGAGCAACGCTGACAACAGATGTCTGCAGGAGTGTTCAAAAAACTGGAAACTGCCCTTTCTTTGCATTTAGAGAGACCTAATATGGTTTTCAAGGACATGGTGTGGAAAATGAAGCTCTGCTGCAAGTTTGATTTGTATTTGGAACAAATTTATTTAATAATATCTAATTAGCTATATGAAAATGCTTTTTAAGAAAGAGGGGTCTCAAACATGTTTTTTAGAGAGCTTACCTTTTAAATATGAGTTACTGATTGAATTTGAGCATCATATCTGAACGTTTATGAATGAGCGAGAAGTTGTTGTGAAGAGCTGAGTGAGAAAGAGATGAAAGATGGACAATAGGCTATTATCACACAGTAACATGTTTGTATAGTACATCACCATACAGAGAACAAGGCTGTTAAACAAAATGTGTTATCCCTTTTCCCTGCCTTCCCTGAAAGCAGTATAGATGCTCTCACCAAATTTACAGTTGAAATACTCATTATCAGCATATCTCTTTTCTCAGGAACTTTGCTTCCTGACCTCTTGCCATTTTGCATATTGTTTTGACTACTGTGAAATAGTAACTGCCTCATTTAAGCCTTATAGTCTCCTTCACCAAACAGACTAATCTTTTCCTTCCTGAAACATCACAATGAAACTGGAGTGGCTTTTGTTGCCAGCATTCTAAACTCCAGCTCAACACTGCAGTCACTCATGCTAACATCCTTCATTTTCTGTGTTAGATTTAATAACAATCTAAAGTTTTGTTAGAATTAACAAAATTAAAATGTGAGCAAGGAATCTAAATGAAAGGGATTGCTGGCAAGCACTGGAGAAATGGGGATCATAGAATCATAGAACTGTTTAGGTTGGGGAAGACCTTTAACATCATTGATTCCAGTCATTAAGTCAGCACTGCCCGGTCACCACTAAACCACATCCCTACATATCTTTTAAATACCTTCAGGAATAGTGACTCGGCCACTTCCTTGGGCAGCCTGTTCCAATGTTTGACAACACTTTTGGTGAAGAATCTAAACCTCCCCTAGTTCAACTTGATGCCATTCCCTCTTGTCCTATCATTTGTTACTTGGGAGAATTGAACCTTGCTATGACTTCCTTTTGTGTAGTTGTGGAGAAAAATAAGGTCTCCCTTCAGCCTCCTTTTTTTCCAGGCTAAACAACCACACTTCCCTCATCCACTCCTCATAAGACTTGATCTCAAGACCCTTCACCAGCTTTGCTGGACATGCTCCAGCATCTCAATGTTTCTCTTGTAGCAACGCCCCAAAACTGAACCCAGTATTTGAGGTGCAGCCTCACCAATGCTGAGTGCAGGGGACAATCACTGCCCTAGTCCTGCTGGACACACTATTTCTGATACAAGCCAGGATGCTGGTGCCCTGCTTGTCTGCCTGGGCACATTGCTGGCTCATATTCAGCCAGCTATCAAACACCACCTCAGTGCCCTTTTCCACTGGGATATACATATAAGAAGGTGAACCTAGATGTTTAAGTTTAGCACTTATCTTCAAGAGTCGTTAAAACTCTTAAAACAGAAAGAAAGGAAAACTAAGGACTGGAGACTCATTGTATACTGAATATTCCTGACATTATGATGATCCAGTTTATAGCAGAAGCCATTTATTCTTAACCCTGCTTAAACTGCATTTCAGTCAATGTATGTCAGTCACATCCTGGAGCACAACCACCAAATCTACTTTTACCTGTTGCTTTGTAGAAACATTTGGGTGTGAAAAATTCTGGGTCTTCTTTTCATCTAGCAGTTTCAGGGGATAAACATCTCTCCTTTGAAGAGCAGTAAAAAACTCCAGTGAAAAACTGTAACCTGAGCAATGTTTCTTTGGAGAGAAAGTCTGCTGAGATGTTTTGAAAGGTTGGAACCACTAACATACATATCAAAGAGAGATATTTGTTAGGATTGGGCAAGGATAAGGGGCAAATATGACAATACATCTGGGAGAAATAGAAAAGACAATAAATCAGTCACGCTGTAGTGAAGAGTGGGAACAGCTTTATACAATGTTTGTCTAGTCAATAGCATCATTTACTATATAAATAACCATCTATGTGAACATTTTATTGCTTTCCACACCCATTTTCCACAGCTGGCAAGTGTGTTTGTTTACTTATCTATAAACCATTCTGCACATACTGCTCTCAAGCTGCCTGTGTGTCAGAATTATAAATGCAGGCTATGGCAATTTTATTTGTAAAATTATCCATATGAGCTTAAAGTTATCTGTCTAGCTTTGTTGCTTATTTTTTGACAGTTAGAAATGTGTAGATCATTTTCTTTCCTTGGTACTGTCTCAGTTTTCATGGTTTTATTTTTAGACAGAGGGAATTACCAGAGTGTGATCTAGTGCACCCTACTGGACAGATAGAACTTCACAAAATTAGTGGATCTTGCTGGCTTAAGTAGGTTGAAATACTTTGCATTCCCTTCCTATGTAAGAAAATGCTGTTTTCTGTAAATTAATGTAGGTTCAGAGGATGGATTTGAAATGGGCTACTTATTATTCCGGAACTGCATTACCAATAAGGACATGTATGTTTTGTTGTTGTTGTTGTTTTGTTTTTCTGTTATCACTGTTTCTTGGATTCCTTATCTCTCCCTCAGTTCTTCTAGCCATCATAACAAACCTCAATTTCCCACTTCACGTTCCCAAATTTAAAAGACTCCCCTTTTCTTGGTCTTGGATTATTTCTTATATCAGAATTATACATTTGGAAGTATTTTTAAAGTTAGTTTGTTTTTTTTTTTTTTTTAATTACTAATTTGCTTACGATGATAAGACCTACTTTAAAAATAGATTTCATTAAGTGAAAAATGCTTTAAAATTTCGAGCCTGTTGTTAGGAAGAGGCTATTAAGTTATCATAAAAATTTCTTAATTGTAGATTTAAAAAACCCCCCAAGCCAAACCACAACAAAACCCCCCAAGGTATTTAAATGCAAGATTTTGTGCCTGCTGTTTAGGTGAGGCAGCATTCAAGATCTTTGAGTATAAGGTTTTTTGTTGATCCAAGGGAAAAAGAAAATCCTTAAATTCCCTTACTATAAATGGACATCTGCTAGAAAAAGTCTTAGTCTTCAGAAAATAATATGAAACCAGGGGTAGCACTTTAATGTAAATGAACTATTTTGAATGGCACATATCAAATACTGCTGAACTGAGATCAGTGTGTTAGTCATATTCTTTCCAGTTAGTTCATTCACATTTAATGTTAGAGCTCTTCCATAAGGAATGGAGGAATGCCAGAATCCTGCTTTTTAGTGCTGCGTAATTGTGGGACCAGAGCCTTTGCTGGTATGTGGCTATTCTGTCAATGCCACAGTAAGTAGTCTAACATTCAAAGAAGCAATAAGTGCCTCAGAAAAGCTTTCCCTATTAAAAGTGGATGCTACTTTAGTTTTTGTGGAGTTAGTATTGATCTTTGCATCACACTGGGTCTCCTACCTGCTGTTAGCATGGTAGGAAATGGACCAGGGGCTGCCGCACCATGTGGAAATAACAGATGATGTGTCCTTCAAATATGGTGATGTTTGTTTGGACTTTTGCCCCCCATTCCTGATGGCTCATCAGTTGCTTCATGGCAGCCTAATGTACTTCACACCATGACTGGGTTTTTTGTACATTTGAGAGATGTGCATCAATATCAGGAAAACCACAGGAGTAAATCTTTGCAAGAGTGCTCTCCTTTGAATCCAAAGAGTTATTTTTGAATGTTGTAAATAAAAAAAGAAAATTTCATCTTGGGAGGATGTGTAACAAACATCCTAAAAATCAATCTTATTTTGAGTGTTTGCTGATGCTGTATGAAGTAGTCAGACTGACTTCACATCTTGTTGAAAGTGTCTGGTTGAAGATTCTGCCCTTAAAGTAATTTTTTCTGGTAGAATTAATGTGAATAGTCAAGGTATAGTGATACTTCCTAAGCTAATATATTGGTATCTGCTTTGATAAAGATGTATCTCATTCTTTTTGCATCTCAGAAAGATGTGCTGATGCTTCCAAGGGAAATTAGAGGGTCCTTGATTTGATCTTTCTGCTGAATTTTAGTTTGGTTAATTATTTCATTTTCTTTCAATAAAATGCATTATTCATTTCCTGTCATAACATGCAATGCAGAGTTCATATGACACTACATAAACAGTTGTGTTTCATACTACAGGTAGATGTACTTTTGGAGCCCTTAAGGTGGAAAGTATTTTACATGTATAAAATGATATCACCTGCTCAGTAAAACTTTAAACAATAATTAAATCAATAATTTAATGATAATTTAAATCAATAATTAATAAAAAATATAGCAAATGTTTATACTTTTAATTTTTCCACGGCATTATTTATCTTTAAAGGTATAAATGTTGTCAGAGGGGAGAAGCTCTGAAAATAGAGGAAGATCAAACTGGGAGTGGTTTTCTCATGAAAAACATAAACTAATAATCTCAATCTGGTTTTGACCCATGAGCAACAATACTGAATGATGATATTGCTATAACTGAGGTCACAGTTTCTTAACTTCAGTTTTAATGTTTTTGTATCCCATGTCTTTGTCCAGTGTTGGCAGGTATTATGAGTAGTGTACTGCTTGGTCTCCAGAGTTGGAGATTGCTCCTAAAAGCAAATTCTTTTGCTGCTCTCACTCTGTGTCAAGTGTAAGAAGCAAATCTGAATATATGATGGTCCTAATTTTGCTGTCAGTGTTTGCTAGGATATAACTGGCAAATATTTGTAAATGAAAAGAGGGAAAATGTCTAGTTTTGGTAGAAAGTTGGCATGGTTGCACCTTCAACAAAAATAACTCAATGTGTGTGGGCAAAGCACAGAACAAGTAGTTACTTCTGCAAAAACATATTTCAGAAATTATGCTGGCAATTATGACTTTAATATTTCTGATGCCATAGTTAAGCACCATTATTCAATGCCATCCCCTCATATCTCATGCATCTAAAGACCTGACCCAAACAGAACAAAATGGAACAGCTTAAAATTATAAATGTAGCTACATACTCAGTGCCAGGGTAACACCTTAATCCTGGATGGCTACAGTGAGTTTTCAAATCACTGCATCCAGTTTCCTTGTTAATATGTATTCTTCTAGCATTTTAACTAAAACTTTGCAAGCCTGAGCAGTCTGAGAGGCAGCTCCATCTGGTGAAGTCTGATAATGGCTGAGTGGAAGACATGGTCATTATCAGAGCAGCAAAGGAGAGCCTGGAGAGCCCAGAGAGCCATGTGTGTGGAGATGAAGTTGAGGGAAGGAGGGTTAAACAATGAAGAGTGATTATGCTTAAGACAACAAAGCTACAGCAGATATATACTGTCTTTTGATCTCATAGGTATATTTCAGTGAGAGGGTTTTTATATGACTACTACTTGCCAATCATTTTTCTGGAAAACATGTTGTTCAGTAAACCTGAAAATATCCACCACACTTTAGATGTCAAGTTCATTTAGCTGCAATTCAGAAATTTCAATATTTTTTCAGCTAAACCCCAGCAATTTCCTCATCATCTCACCCAAAAGTGATGCAGATGTTTGAAACCTCTGTGCCTACTGCACTTATCAGGAACACTAAACATTTCATCTTAATTTCTCTTAAGTACCACCTACTTCCTGGAAAATTTGGAAGCCTTGCATTTACCACTTCAAATTCTCTGCCAAGTTCCTTTTTATTTATTTATTTTTGTTCCCCCATTTTTGTCTCACACGTTTATTGTATGGTGACAAATACAGTTTTCTTCTGACACCACATAATAGATGTGTGAAACACACACACATGTTCTAGTAAGTGACTGCTCTTTATTTCCTGGCTGCAGTTGCAAAACATGAGTCAGGGTTAGAAAGGTTGTACCTCTGTCAGAGATGTGTAATCTGCATCTTCAAACTTTCCTAGCTATTGCTACAGTAGTAGGGAAAAATGACAAATCTGGGTCTTCTATTTCTATACTCAGTGTCTCCTCCTCCCTAAGCACATCTTCACTTCACTGTCTAATCACCATTCCCTTGTATTGATTATATTTACTCACTTCAGAGATTGGTGCTGTCAGGAAAAAAATACCTCCAGCTCCTAAACCAAGTATACCAGCACTGTGGGAAACACAACAGTTTTAGGGAAAATATCCTCCTACTATTCTGGTTTTAATGCAAGGCAGAAACATTAGGTTAGGTTAGCAAATGTTAGGTTAGCTACCATTAGGTTAGAAAACCAGTCGCTGTGAATTCCAAGTGCTATTTTCTCCATGTTAAGTGATATCTGATGTTCTGCTGTATAATTGTAGGTAATGACCATACAGCCTCTTGATATGCCTCTGGTGGCATAACATGCCTTATTTGTATATACCACCTTTAAGTGTTCTGTACCCTTCTGTAGTGTGGAGGTGGTGTCGGTGAAATACAAAATCAGACAGATATTTTGTGAACTTAAGTGGAAAAAGTCCCAAGTTACAAGTTAAAACAAAAGCAAGCAAACAAGCAAGAAAAAAGAGAAAACTGAGCACATTATGACTTCCTACTGTATCCAAACAGGCTTGGAATTTCATGTGACAGGCAGTTATGCTGCAGTTACACATGGTTGATTGGAAGCAGCAGGAACTATGGTGCTTCCATGTTAATCAGAAACAGAGTTTTGTATTGATGTATTTTTTTCTAAATCATTTTATCCCACAACATCCTAGTGGTTGAGTTGCTTCTGCAATAGAATGACAAATAGCTAGGTGACATGCTGTGAAAAATTTAGAAAATGAGAAATGTTATCCCATTTTCCAAACAAAGCAGAAACAACACTAATTTCATTAGCAAGATGGAACAGACAATTAAACTGTGCATGCTTTTCATTTTGAAGCTAACCAGATAACTGATGCCTTTTTCAAATGCAATGATGATTGAAGTTATTCCTTTATAGCAAAACAAACCCACTGATTTTCCTTTCTAAAATTAAAGCATTTACCTTATACAAAGTATAAGAAATGTTACCTGTTGCCTCCACCATTCCTTCTAGGATTACAACAATTTCTAGCTCCTCTTTGGGCAACTGCGCTTTGGAAATCTCCCAGAAAGGACTCTGCTGGTTAATTTCATGGCTGATGATCAGTGGTGAAACCAAAAAGAGACGATCATCCCCTGTGTAATAACCTACGTTGATATCTGTCTGGTTGAGTGGTATAAATTCCCCCTCCTTTGTCTGTTTGGATTTGATCAACTTGGCTCGTATTGATGCCTCTACAATGTGTGAATTCCTAAGGTCTCCTACTCGGAACATCAGACACAGCTTTCCATCCCGCATGGAAATAACTGCGTTTGTAGAAAAAACCAAGGTTTCTGCCCTCTTCTTGGGTTGGGATATTTTCACAAACATGCAGCCAACCATGAAAGCATTGACGATAGAACCTAAAACAGACTGCACTAAAAGCAGAATAATTCCCTCAGGACACTTGTCCGTGATGACCCGGTAACCGTACCCAATGGTCGTTTCTGTCTCGATTGAGAATAAAAAGGCTGAGACAAACCCATTGAGGTTGCTGACGCATGGGGTCCACGTGTTGTCCCCTATATGATCCATATCTCCTCGCATGTAGGCAATTAGCCACCATATCATTCCAAAGAAGAGCCAGGTCACAGTGTAAACCATGACAAAAATCAACAGGTTGAACCTCCACTTGAGATCGACTAAGGTAGTGAAGATGTCAGTCAAGTAACGGTAAGTCTCTCTGACATTCCCATGGTGGACGTTGCATTTCCCATCTTTCCTAACATACCTCTGGATTTTTCTCTTGGCACATTCTTTGTTTATATTTTTTGGCAGATCCTCTCTAGCTTGTTTGGGCAACTTTGGCTGATGAATAGTGACAGGGCTCTCTATGTCCTGCTCCATTGAGTCTTCTTCCAGTACGTTAGCTGCCATGAAAAACAAACAAACAAGAAAAAGTTAGGCATTATTTTTCTTATTTCTCTAAGGCAGCACACAGCTTCTTCCGATATTATTGGCATGATATCGCTATTAATCAATAAAATGATCGTCTTTTTTCTTTGCTCACCTATTAGATACACAAACCAATTTATTGCTAAATAGAAATATCTTGAAGGAAAACTCTCATCTCCTATCTGTCAAGTCACTCTATCTACACCCACATTTAAATTCTGCAAGATGTGTTTAAGCAGATTTTTTTCCCCTGCCCCCCTTCACAGTTTAATAAATGAGATTTCTTATACACAAGAACGATCTTCTGGGAGACAGCAGATATAAATGAGGCAGTGGATTCACCTGGGGGTTTCAGTCGACAAGATGAGCAGAGAAAATGAGCAATTGTTGAGCTATTTTTTCTATCAATGGCATTGCTATGAGGAAAGTATTAAACAAGTATAAGTTTTTTTGTTGTTTTTTTTTAAAAAAATCAAACCCCAGTTTTTAGAAAGAACCAATCCTACTCTTGTTGAAGGAAAGGCAGGCTATGGACTAATATAAACCAAGAGCAATTCAAGAACATTTCCATAGAAAATCAATGTCTTGCTGACACTAAGACAGGGAGCTGTGTATCTTTCTCCCAGTAATTTAAAACATACAGTGTATCAGAACATGATTTCATTTAAGTTCTGTATGCCTGTGGCCTTTAGTTCAAGTGTACCTTTTTCTCTAATGGTATGGGCATAAACAACATTCATTTGTAAGTGGCTTACAAGAATTTAAATCCCAGAAAGAGCACTTACTGTTTGTTGGTATTTTTTTTTCTTTTTTTCTTTTTTCTTTTCCCCCTAGTTTCCCAACCTTTTGAGATAAACAGCTTCCTTATGTTTATGTGCAAGAAAGAAGACTTTACTGAGGAGGAGACTGGTTTAATGTAACGTGTTTTGAATGAAGCTGTGGATACAGTTAGGTGTGGGGCAACTGTTGTCTTTTACTGGAAACCCTTCTTCACTCTGAGGCTCATTCCTGCAGGAATTTTAGCTCTTAAACTCCTAATTTTCTCCCTTTTGGCTAACTGCTATCATTCTGCTGTGAGGCTGAAGGGAAAAGGCTTCTGCTGGTTCTGCCTTGACACTTGGCTCTGAATATAGTAGCACTGATGTGATGTTGTACTGTCATTTTACAGAGATACTCTTCCTGAACACTTAGGGTGTTGAGCTGTGTGCTGTCGGTGCACCCTGCAAAGGCCACAGTTTGCACTAAGATGCTGCAGTAACTGATGTGTAGGTCCAAGTGTGGGCTGCCCAGTCCCGTTGTGAGTGATGACCTTCAAGCAGAGAGCTGGAAACAAGCAGCTTGTGTTGGGAAGCAATTCATTTCCTTGAGCTCCAGTTGCCTCTGAGTAGCTCTTGGCTGGATGGGCAATGGGACCAAAAACCCATCAAGATAGTCTTGTCTCTGGCACCATGCAAGCTTGGGGTGTCTCTGCCTGGTACTGCCCCAGGCAGTAGACCTAAATCCTAGGAGTTACTAGGAGGGAAGTCTGGGCTCTTGCCTAGAGAGGGTTGCACAAGGTGCTGCTCTTGTTGGGACAGTATGGCTTGAAGACCATTTTCATCACTCACTCTTAGAAAAGTGCTACATAGCAGATCACCTGCAGTCTCATAGCACCTGTAGCTTTTTCAAGATGTTCAGACTCACCCCTGTGGAGAAATATCCCAGACCCTTGTAAAGTTTTAGGGGTAACTGAAATACTCAGGAAAAAAAAAAAAAAGGTTTGTAGATGGTTGATTCTCCTGACTTGCTCCACTACCAGCCAATCCTTTGTTCAGCCCATGGCCTTTTCTAAGTTAAAAGAAAGGCTCAAAGTCCAACAGTAGCATGGAAACCTGATAGCAATTCTGTATTTTAAGACTGTGCACTCCACCCTGTGTCACCTTTTCAGTTTGCTGCTGTGTCTAAAAAGAGCATTATTTAGGTTGATGGTAGAGGCAGCCCTGGAAGTTTTGTCACAAGGCAGTCAGTTCTGAATGAACTTACCCCAGTTGGTGACAGTGTGCCTGCTTGCATTATCACTAATGCTATATAATGTATGATGAAATAAACACAATAACAAGTCATTGCAGGAACTTTCTGAGGCAGACTTAAGCCAAAGCCAGAAAACCTGAAGTTACGGCTTCACACTTTGTGCTTATCTCTCTATTGCGCCTAAGGAAACTTCAGTCCACAGGAAGTATCACATCACTGCAGTAACAGACCCCTCAAATACTTAGGAACAGCCTGTGAAGTCTCTGGCTTTTGATGCTTTAATGGACTCTACATTAGACTAGTAATGCTGGTGTAATATGATTAATTATCTTTAAGGTATTATGAATATTTTGCTTTCCCCTCTCAAATAGAGCCTGGCATGAAGACAGAGACGGGGTACAGGTATCTCCTATTGCCTTTGAGAATATACATTACTTTCTGACCTTGTTATCAAAGGCAACCATGTCCTAGACCTCCCTGCCTGAGAGCATCCCTTACCAGAAATGGCAAATTGTACTAAAAACAATATAGCAGGTCTGAGAGGAGTCACAAGTGCTGTTTTTATTATGGGTATCAGGAGAAATCAGAAGGGACGTCTCCATCTGACTGATGCCTACCAGTCAGGAGTTGCACTGCTGTGTTCCCCAGCACATGGTGGTGTAAGTGGGCTACAGAGACCTGCCTTCTCCAGAGTGGAAGGATTTTTCTTAATCTTGAGAGGTCACACCAGAGCTGACTCCCATCTGGATGTGCAAGAGGGCAACTTTGAACAACAAATCTTAGTGACTTGATTTAACCTAAGTCTTCTCAGCATAGCATCTTGATAACACTCTTGAGGACAATTTAAACTCCCTGGGGGCATCTGGCCATTTTGTAAACTCTTCAGGCTCTTTCTAGTTCTGTCATTTCTCAACACTCAGGCAGTTTCTGAAAGGCAAAATTAAGGTCACAATTTTAGTCTTTTTGTGCAAGATGTCTTTTTTACTCTTTTTCTCACTCAAATTATCCTCTTGTGAGACCTGATGAATACCTGTATGGGGAGGTTTCTAGATCAGAGTCACAGAACTTAACCCTCTCCTGCTCTGAGTTCTCGCTCCAAAGTGAACCTTGGAGCAGCAATTCCTGAAATAAGTGATCCAAGAATCGTGCATCTCTGTGTTTCCATGGAAATGCTTGATGAATAAGTTTTAAACACATGGCAGGATCCCTGTTCATCACTAAGGCTGAGGAACAGCCACATATTGTCAGTGTCTTTGCCACAAACCACTTTGTCTAATTATATTTTTACTTGATATCAACCCAATTAGCTTATGCTGTTTATTTCATTTAATTTTTTTTCCTTTTGGTTATATAATGGCTGTCATGGTTCCAGGAACAGGGGTGTGAATAGCAGCTATCTCACTCCTGAGAGCTATTTTTACTCTCTCTCCTTTTCTTCATGACAAAATTATATACATATTATTAATCTGAACTGGGGGGGAAAAAAAAAAAAGTACTCTTGAACGTTTCCTCCTGTCCCAGTAAATATTATGTTTGTTTGAACACAAGGTCCAGGTAGCAATACTGTGCCAATTTAGGCCAATGTAGAGTATACTGTTCAAAATATTTGTTTCTATGAGTGTCTTAGGCAAATGCATACAAGCCATATGAGGTTTCAGTGACTTGCGTAATTTTCCAGCAAATAGCAAGGAGTCTAAGTAAGTCCCTGAATAGTTCACTATTTTCATCATAGTTTCATCATAGCAGTATGTACTGGCTGTGGCTATATCAGCAAATTACATGTGCCCAGGCCTAGTCTTTAGCATGGATGCTACATGGAGTGATACAGCCCACACTTGCATCACTTAACTCCTTTTCAAAGCAGGGTAGTTTCAGACAATCTGCTTATTTGGAATAGTATGTCCCATGTTAACACCTGAAATGTAGCCAGGAATTGTGTCTACTCAGTCCTCCACTGGTCAAAATCATGCCAGGGGCTTTTCTAGGAATTTTACCATAGAAGGAATTGTGTGTTGTGCTCAGGAACTTTTTATTTTCTAGTAAAGATGTAACCAGTGTTGTTGCCCTGGTCTTGTAAAATTCATAACATCATTGGAAAGAGACAATCCAGTGTTTCTAAGAACGTATTTTTATTTAAAGTTTGTAGAATAACATGAGTCTAGTGTCAACGACAAATTATGAGCTGTATAGGAGATGCTCTCCTGACCTTCATGACTGTGAATGTAGCATATTACTATAATCCTTAAGCAATAATTTTACCATTAGCAGTGGGGTTTTTTTGTTTTGTTTTTGTTTTGTTTTGTTTTGTATTGGATTTTTGTGTGTGTGCTTTGGTAGTACTTGAGAGATCTTGTCATGGTACTGTACAAATACAAAGCAAAGGGAGGTATGTAAAGGTCATAATTGTCTAATTTAAATATTTGTATCCTATTTTGATTGTATACTGTAATAGAGTTGTAGGATGACCTGAAAAATAATTAGGAGTTTCAACAGAGAATATTACAGATTAAAACTGACTTTTTTGTAACAGAAGCAGATATAAAGAGGTCAGCAAATGTTTCACTGTCATTTAATAGACTGATTTTATCAGTTCTTAATGTAATTGTGAACAGTTTGTATGCAAATTCATTGAAAATTCACTGATTAGAAAAAATCACTTATAATCTACACACCGTTCTCGTGAGCTTTATTGTACATATACAAGTGTCAAGAAGACATCACTCTGACTGTGATTTCTGGTTGCTTGCAGGTCATTCCTCACTTTCCTAATAGGATGAGGTTAACTTTTAAGTCATGCAGGAGTTTGCATTTTTAAGGTCCAGCTTGCCTTCTGCGAACTGTCTTCAGTATTCACCTCTCATTTGCTGTGATCACAAGCCTCCGTGACACTGAACTTATCTGTGGAATATTTGGCAGTATGAGGTGGTTACTTCTGTTCCCTGATGCCTCTGTGAGGTTGTTAAGCTTTGAGAAGAAGATGTAGCACTGCACAAGGCATTTTCTGCAATATTCATTGCTCTACGTCTGGGTCTTTCTTTTCTTGTTTGTGATGCAGAAAGAGGAAGTAGACAGGGAGCTTTTGAAATACCTTGGCTGATCTGTGGCTGGGTTTAGTCATCATTTCAGAGCTTTGTAAAATCTCATGTCTGATGTGCACTGAGGATACAGGAAGGGATATTCTCAGAACAGAGGGAGATTTGCCTGTTTGATGAACGCAGCCTGTATCACTGTCAGTGAAACCAGGTAATCTGTACTGCGAGACACTGTGTATTACCACTAGATATGAGGAGAAAGATTCTTATTTACAGAAAAAAATGAGCCTTTTATGATCAGCTAACAATTGTAAGCAGTTGTTATCACAAAATGCAGGTTTTCTCCCAAAAAAGAAAGGAACTAGGATCTGGTTCTGTGCTATTGAAATCAATGCAAGAGTTTCTATTCACTCATCTCATTTTGAAATGTTAAAATGTTCAATAAGCACTGACTTGGCAAATTTCTTCAAGAACAAAATTACTTATTTGCACCCATAGAATCATAAATATAATTTCAGAGAGAGCGTGCATGTGATTTAAATTTATTTCAGCAGCAATCTTCATTAGAAATGTAAACTGGAGTATATTTAACCAGAGAAGAGGCTGTAAGAATGATACCTTGGTTTTGCACATTACCTGTTTCATCACTGCCTTCTAATCCAACTTGATAAAAATAACGTTCTACTATTTTAATTTCTTTTGAGCCTGTACAACTGCAAAATATCAGCTCAAGTATCACTTTTCCTCTGTGCAGTACAAACATTCAATTTTTACCCGATTCTTGGCCCTTTTATTATGAAGGATGGAAAATGAAGTTGATATTTGAATTTAAAAAAACACAATTCCATTTTCAATAGTCTCTTGACCTTGTAGTTTTTGTCTCACAGGGAAGCCTTGGCTTTGGTAGGTATATGGGGCAATGTAAAAAGGCTAAAAATTTTGAACTTGCAAAGATGTATGGAATTAATCATCAACATCTTCTGCTTTTCATTAGGCTGGGGATCCCAAATTGGAATATGAAACCTGTTTACTACCTGAAGCCTGAGTGTTGAAGTCTGTTGATTCAGAGCCCTCTCTAGTGCATGTACCTGGCATTAAATACAGATCTCTGGAATAATGAGAATTTACTGTTACATACCTCTGCTTCTGTCTGATTAGTTATACATATTTTTTACCAGACTTCTGGTTCCATAAAGGCTTGAGCTACAGGTTCAGAGCAGGTAAGGCTTATCCTGAAAACCTGTGAATCTACACATATTAACCTATTGTTTTTTATGTCAGCATGCATGCTGGCCATTGAACCTCTTTATGTATGTGATGACTGTGGTCACCTGGAAAGGTGATGGAGCAGCTCATTCTGGAGGTCATCTCTAAGCACATGGAGGAAAATAAAGTTATCAGGAGTAGTCAACATGGATTCACCAAGGAGAAATCATATTTGGCTAGTCTGATAGCCTTCTATGATGGCATGACTGGGGTAGATGAAGAGAGAGCAGTGGAAGTTGTCTACCTTGACTTTAGCAAGGCTTTTGACTCTGTCTCCCATAACATCCTTGTAGGTAAGATCAGGAAGTGTGGGGTAGGTGTGTGGACTGTAGGATGGATTGAGAACTGGCTAAACAATAATGCTCAGAGAGTGGTGATCAGCAGCTCAGAGTCCAGTTGGAGACCTGTAGCTAGCAGTGTTCCCCAGGGGTCAGTACTGGGTCCAGTTTGTTCAACATCTTCATCAATGACCTGGACAAAGAAATGGAGTGTACCCTCAGCAAGTTTGATACAAAACTGAGAGGATTGGCTGACACACTGGAAGGCTGTGCTGCCTTTCAGTGAGATCCAAACAGACTACGGAGTTGAGCAGAGGGGAATCTAATGAAATTTAACAACGTCAAGTGTACAGTCCTGCACTTGGGGAGGTATAACTCCATGCATTGGTACAGGTTAGGGGTTGGCCTGCTGGAAAGCAGCTCCATGGAGAAGGATCTGGGAGTCCTGGTGGACAATAAGTTATCCATGGAACAGCAATGTGACCTTGTGGCCAAGAAGGTCAATGGTATCCTGGGGTGCATAAAGAAGAGTGTAGCCAGCAGGTTGAGAGAGGTTCTTCTTCCCCTCTATTCTGCCCTGGTAAGGCCAAATCTGGAGTACTATGTCCAATTCAGGTCTCCCCAGTCCAACAGGGACAGGGAAATACTAGAAAAAGTTCTAGAGAGAGTTATGAGGATGATTAAGGGACAGGAACACCTCTCTTATAAGGAAAGGCTGAGAGACCTGGGGCTGTTTAGCCTGGAGAAGAGAAGGCTAAGAGGAGATTTTATTAATGTTTACAAATATCTGAAGGGTGGGTGTCAAGAAGATAGGGCCAGTCTCTTTTCAGTTGTGCTCAGTGATAAGATGAGGGGCAATGGGCACAAACTGGAACACAGGAAGTTTCACCTGAACATGCAATGCTACAGGCTATTGGGCACCTCAATAAAGGAAGACATTGAAATGCTGGAGTAGGTCCAGAGAAGAGCAACTGAGCTGGTGAGGGGCCTGCGGAACAAGTTTTATGAGGAGTAGCTGAAGTAACTGGGCATATTTAGTCTGAAGAAAAGGAGGCTGAGAGGAGACCTTATTGCTCTCCGCAACTATCAGAAAGGATGATGTAGAGAGGTAAGTACTGGTCTCTTCTCACAAGTAACTAGTAATAGAACAAGAGGGAATGGCCTCAAGCTGCACCAGGGGAGGTTTAGACTGGACATCAGGAAAAAATTCCACTGAAAGGGTTGTCAGGCACTGGAACAGGCTGCCCAGGGTGGTGGTTGAGTTACCATCCCTGGATGTGTTTAAAGGCCATATAGATGTGGTGCTTGGGGATATGGCTTAGTGGAGTGGACTTTATGGTTGGAGTCAATGATCTTAAAGGTGTTTTCCAACCTAAATGATTCTATGATGAAAATCTTCTTTACTGTGAGGGTGGCAGAGCACTGAAATAGGCTGTCCAGAGAGGTTGTGGAGTTTACTTCTCAGGAGACTTTCAGAACCGCCCTGGATGTGTTCTTTTGTGGACTGCCTGAGGTGATCTTGCTCTGGAAGGTGGATTGAACTAGATGATCTCCAGAGGTCCCTTCTAACCACTACCATTCTGTGATTCTGTGAATGTCCCAAGTGTTTTTTGGGGCCCAGTTCAGTGCAGTCTAGATGCTACTCCTTTGAGCAGAGTCAGCATAAGTATCGGCTATTGCTGATGTTACATGTGTGCTTTGCCTTGTGCCATGTTTTTGTTCATCATATTCCCCTGGATGGTACAAGTAATCTCCGTCACAAGCTATGTGGTAAATTAACGGCTTCTTCTTATTCTTTATGGCAGACGGCCCATCACGCTTCTCTAGTGCTTACTACTCCTTCAAGCCTAACCTCCTCACTTTTGTTCCCTTGCTTTTATCAGAAAGGCAAAAGTAAAGATGTTTTCACTTTTAGCAGTTTATAAGTAAGAAAGTCTAACAATGACAAACCCATAGAGCTACAAAAGGGAGACAAATAGGTGTCCCATGCAATTTCAGAGAATATTGAACAATGTAGACTAAGCTCAACATGATAGAGGGAACATTTTGGGTCCAAAAATCGTATTATACCAATGGAAGATTAGACAGTGGTGGACTACCAGGAAGGCAGAATGAAGATTCCTGGCCATGATAAACATTCAAGGCTTGCATTAAAATCAAAGACACTTGCATGCTCATAACAATGTACAAAGAAGTCAGAGAGGCACTCTATGTCTTTTGAAAAAATCAGACCTCAGTCTCCTTTGCTGTAGTGTTTTTGTCCTATCCACAACCAATGCAGAAATCAGCCTCCTCAGAAGCAGTGTTTCTTCTGAGAATGTAAGAAAGAAAAAAAGAATGCATTTTTTACACTTGGAAAATGCATAATGTTGTCACTGCTGCTGCAAGTGGTGGAGCAAGGCTGGTGGCAGAGATGGACCAGGTGTCCCACCTTGTGTCATGCCACCTGGCAACACCAGACCTCGGCTCACGTCTAGTATTTCCATGTGGCAAAACTGCTGACAACTGCTGTAGTATGATAATAGGGATCATTAATAATTCAGAGTGCTGACGGGCCTTAACAGCTACAAATATTGGCCACATGTTTTCTTTCTGATGCCTCTGCATCAGATCTATCTCTCCCTGAGCTGCTGTATTATGTCATTGTCTGATGTGCCCCCTGAGACATTTCTTTTTGCAGTTACTCAACTACAGCTATTTCTGCCAGTTACTGTCACGTGTACTAATGCCAAAATTTTTACTTGTCAGTTGCAGTATTTCTTCAGAGATTTACTAAGAACGCAGCTTTTTATCTCTGTGGGGTGTACCACAAAAAGGAGAAAGCATGAAGGAAATATACTGACCCGAGTATTACCAGTCTATACTGTTCATGTTTACATGCTTTTACTGCTAGAAATAAAGAAAAAATATAAAGAAATAACAATAAAAAAAATTAAAACCTGCTCAAAGTCATAGAATATTTTGAGTCAGAAGGGACCTCTAAAGGTCTCTTAACCACACGCCTGCTCAACACAGGACATAACTTCAAAGTTAAAATATGTTGCTCAGGGCCAAGGATGGGAGTTTCCACAACCTCTCTGGGCTCTGTCCCAATGCTGCACCTCTGGTATTAGATACTTTTTTTGGGTTGCTTTGTTTCCTATTGGAATTTCCCTCACTGCAGCTTGTGCCCATTTTTCCTTGTTTTATCCTGTGTGCCTCTGAAATGGGTATGACTTCATCTTCTCTGCATCTTCTCCTTTGCATGTGAGCATTTACAGCTCAGCCTTCCAGGGAAGGTGTGCGAGGGCTAGTTAAATCCTGGTTTCTCCACATATTGTCCTTACTGATTGCATGGAGAAAAAGTATTTTCAAGTTTTGTGAGAAGAGATGGGGAGAACCAGTTCCTTCGTCTCATTTTTTTTCCCCAGCTTAAAACTCTAGAAACAAAAATTACCTGATCAGCTGAACATTTTGTAGAGATAATTCTGACTCGTTTAATTCTGCATCTGCAATGTCACTGATATCTAGAAAGTGGTCCTGGATGTTTCCGGAAGCCGAAGTGTAAATAGAACCTTGACTAGCCTGTCCAGTGTTGATTATCTGTACTGCTAAATGTTATCAAGCTGTTGACTTTGGCCCATGCCAGCTAGTGCTCTGAGACAATATGTGGTAATGGTTTGGGAGACAGCACATGCCATGGACTGCTCTTATTAGACATCATGGATGAGATTGCATTGGATTTGGCTTCTTTCACTCTCATCTGCCAACACTGTCCCAGCAGCCTTTGCTCCCTCATATTTCTCCACAGGCCCTCATGTCACCTCTGCATCAAGAAACATATAACCTTGGTCTGCAACGCAGACCTTACGTTATTTCAGATATTTTGAAGTGGAAAAAAAACCCAGACAAAATACTAGTTATGTCTTAATACCAAGAGACATAAACTCCACACAAGACTCAGGGACAAGCTCTCCGCAGCACGTCTTGGACACCCTGTACCACTTGCTCTCAGGGTTGCAGAATAATTCCTGGCCTGGTTTATTTAGCATTGTAGATGTAGTCAGATTGGTGAGGGACCTGGTGCATATTCCAGTATGTGAAACCTTAGAAATCAAGTCAGGCAGCTGTTGCCCTTGTCAAAGTCTATTTGTCCAGTTAGGTGACTAGAGAGGAGAGAAGTAGACCCTCATATAAGGAGCTGATAACACCAGTTTTCCCTCTTCCATGCTCATAGGAGAAGCCAGCCCTTCTCTCTCCTTGCTGTTTTCTATTTAATCTCCATTCTTGTCCTTTTTTTCCCTCTCCTTCCTGAAGTAAGAGTGGTTTTACTTGAATCATCGTCCTTGAGATAACCAAATACACTTTCTGCCTGCACTGCTGGACAACCTTGAGACAGCTTTGTGCCTGAATATTCATAGAGCTTTCTGGGCAGGTGTTGGAACCATCTTGACTGCTGCACAGACATACTCTGACAGCTTGTTTTGCTTTGATCAATGAACTATCATAAATATAAGGCATAGGAAGAATGGACAATAATATTTTTATCATAAAGGAAGGACTTGATTCAATCAATATGCTGTACCAGTCGACTGAAGCCAATAACTTATACAATGATGTAAGACTGCAACCAAGCACAAGAACTTCTAGTATTGTCCTACAGAAATGGACAGAAAACTCTCTCTATAGATATAAACCTTGGACATCATCAGTACAGGGTTAGGGAATGTCAAATTACTTTGAGAGTGTTTACTTTTACACTGAAAAATATCACATACATGGAGTAAACTTTCGCTGGATCATGGACATCATTCCCCAGGGAAACCACCTGGCATCAGCACTTTGGGTAGTGCATGTGTGTTACAATGCAAAGTAGCACACACACTACTGACTGCTACTTTGCAGATGATTTTGCCCACTGCCAGCTTCCTTAGTGAAGCAAGGCTTTGGAAGTGCAGTTTCAATGCCATTGGTAAAGACAAAGTTTTTGAGCTAGAAAGAACTGTCACTTGCTAGGGCTGTATTTTCAATAAATATGGACTACAGAGAATAGAATGACTGAAGTACAGATACTTAATTTCTCCTACCCCCCAATTCTCAAAAGAAGAATGTAAAAATGTCATAAACTTCCTTTCCTAAATTATACTTTTTTTCTCCCCCAGTTTACATCCAGCTGCATCCCAAACAGGCTGCCCCTAGACCACAGACATTGCCTATGCATACTGGTTTTCCTCCTGCTATTACTGTTGCATGAGGTTACAGAAGGGGCTGGAAAGACAGAGAAAATTGAAACAGACCATAACACTTTTTTTTTTTTTTTTTTAAATTTAATCTGGTAATGGAGATTTCTTTCTTGATAACTTCATTGCAGTGAAAAGAGTATTTTGGTGGCTTTTTATTTTCTAGGCAATATACTTCAAAAGAGCAAGGCATTCCTCCTTTACAAAAATCAGGAAGGATTTTAATTTAACTTTTTAACACACTTGAGAAGATTTTTTCCTCGTTGATAGTGGGAAAACAACATTTCTGTGATTGCTGCTGTCTCTTATGGTTGTGATTTGATGGGTGTAAGTTCTCTGATGGTTGAGGTGAATGACATTGTTCATTTGGCCTAACATAACAAAACCAAACTCTTGCATCCAAACATTGCCTCACAAATAACATTGTCTCGGAGACCAGACTATTAGCCCTCCTACAATTACTTAATTTATCTGAACAGCTGCCATGTTCTTTCCATACCCGTCCTTTTCCATTTGTTACAGCACTTGATACTGTGATTCTGCCTGCTTTCTTTAAGCTAACTAATTAGGCCATCACTAGTTTCATCCCCTTTGCCTGCCAAAGGAAGAACCAGTTAAATACAAAGACCTAGTTTCCTGCTGCTGTCTTCCCATTTCTACTTGTGCCGTTTAGAGACCGCGGGGAAAAAAATAACTGTGAAATAAGGCTGGAAGTGACATTTTAAAAAAAACATTTAGAAGAAGAAATTTTTTAAAACTCCATAATTGCAGCTGGGCCAATGTTTTCTTTCAGCCTGTGGTATTTTGATAACCTGGAAATGGCAAGTGCAAAATAGTACTTTAGCCATGTTTCCTAAGGAAATGAGACTTATCCATCACTCTGTCCAGCCTCCTCACAATCATTTTTGAAACTTTGGCTGGTATTTAAGCTTTCTGATTTCTTTCACATCTTCAGTTAGATTATGAAAAGTAGGCATAGCAGCATTTGACAGTGTGTGGAGGTCTCAAAAATACTGAATTCCTACCAGTGTTGTGAAAACAGACTGAGTTAACCATATTATCAGATGCCAAGGAATCTATATGAGGGAGCTACAAGAAATATTTCTTGTTCATGAGCACTGCTGTTCTCAAAGCTACAGTAATATATTTTCTCAGATAGCTACACCACTCAGTTTCCCTGTGAGGTACCTTCAAAAAATTTGCTCTGCTTTGTGTGGAGCCTGAATGGTTGTGAGATTTTATTTTCAGTCAGTGAGCATGCATGACATGCACTGGATTTGCCTGATGCTCATCTTTGATAAAAGGACTTCCACGTTCAACAACAGGTTCAGTCAGAGTATCTGGAGGATTTTTTTTTTTTTTTTTTTTTTTTGGTGTGTGTGTGTGGTTTTTTTTTCTTCCTAAAAAAAAAAAAGTTGTTTAGTTGAACAAGAACAAAAGATTGAATGAACATATATTTGTTTTCAATCCAGATTTTTTTTAACCTTTGTTTAATTTGAATGAAAAGCCATATACCCTTTCTACAATGAGCATTAGCTATACAGAGCTTATAGTTAATCTACATATGAATTTGGTAAAAGATGTATTCAGGCAAGAACTATGACAGATTCAACAAGACTGAAAATATAAGTTCAACCACAAAAAAATGTTTCCATGTCAACAAATATCGACCTTTTATATGGAGATAAACAATGGAATGGTGTCTGAAATACTATTTACTGTTTTATATCATTTAAGCTACATAATAAGTAAACAGTTCTATAAACTTGTTTAAAAAAAGAATCAAAGAAGTTGTGAAATTGCTATAATTGCTATTATCCTATTCTATAGGGAAAAAGGTAGCAAAAACCAGAACTATAAGCACTTTTATTTTGTAAATTGGGTTCAATTTGACCAACAGGACTTTCCAAAATATTTTATGAAATAAAAGACCTTTAATTTCAGACTTGTAAAATTGTTCTATTTTGCCTATGAAATACTGACATCTGGGAGATTTTAGCAACAATATCACGATAAATTTTTCACATTAAAATTTTTACTTAGTTTTAGGAAACAAAGTATTTCAAAAGGATTAAATAACTTCAGAATGGAAGGATTATATGAAAATCTTTGTAATGCCTATTTTGGGTGAGGTGAGGTAGGGGGGTTTTCTTTGTTTTTCTTAATTTGTTAAAAAGAATGTAAAAATGCTTTTGTTTTGCCCTTAATTTTTCCTATATTTTCTTCTAGTCTGACTGCAAATAACCCATCATTCACTCGTATTGTCCCATGCATGAGTAACTAGATCACCAGTTTCCTCTCTAAAAATGAGGTACTTTGAGAGGTAACTGGAACCTTTCTGCAAGAGTAGAAAGGCTTGATGGTGCCAGGCTCTTATGTTATCCCAGCTGGCTAGATCACAACATCCAGTTTCTGCAAATCTGTGAAGGAATCTTGATGGCATTTGATTCTGGGTGGATGAAGGTAGAGTTTAATAAAAAAATGTAATACTACTGTGGATTTAAATTTTCTTTCTACAGTATATATGGATGTTACTAGAACAGGCTGAACTGGTATTATGTTTTTTAAATAATTGACATTTTAGATGGCACGTTCGCCTTCAGCTAGCAAAGCCTATCTATCTTTATTGGAGCTAGCAAAGCTCAGCATGAGCACAATTAATTCAAAGCTTTCATAGCCTTTAGATATCTTGAGAGAAAAGAGTAGTTCTGCTTTTCACATGTCTCCTGATTTGTAGAGGGAGAAGGCTGACCTCTGAAAGGTATGAGCTATCTTTAAGGGATTTGCTTATAGACATCAGCAATACAGATTGCTCTTGTTAGAGTTACTACATGAAACAATAAATATACTGGAATAAAATGTGGATTCTATGTCTTTTTTAACTAGGTATATGTAGTCAGACTCACTTGAGGAAATAGTTAATAAAGGAGCTGACCTTTTAAAGAGACAACAACTCCTATGCAGTAAGCAAAAGTATTGAGCCCACAGAGGAGAGCTTTTGATAAATGGAAAGACTGGTAACAAGAACACGCTTCTTGTGCATTCAAAAGCAAAATTAAAAGGAAAACTGAGATGGTAAAAATAGAGCTTAGCTGCTTCAGAGTGGCTTTCCATGTATAACATGAGTGGAACATTTGCAAACAACTTAGCTTGTGCATTAGGTAGGTTTCTGCTTTTCTTCTGTTTAAAATTAATTCAAAACCCATTTGTGAGGCTGAGGCCAGTGGCAGAAGGGTAATGCTTTTCCAGAAATCATGCAGGATTTGAGATGCCTGCCCTGGTGCCTGAGTCCTCCATCAGCTCAACCACCATGGAAGCCCACCTGGCTGGTCTAAAGCATGTGACTAGTGGAACATCTCCCTTATGAGAAAAGGCTGAGGGAGCTGGATCTCTTTAGCTGGGAGAAGAGGAGACTGAGGTGTGACCTCATTAATGTTTATAAACATGTAAAGGGTGAGTGTCAGAAGGATGGAGCCAGGCTCTTCTCAGTGACATCCAATGGTAGGACAAGGGACAATAGGTGCAAGCTGGAACATCAGAGGTGCCATGTAAACATAAGGAGAATCTTTTTCACAGAATCTTTTTGACAGAACACTGGAACAGGCTGCCCAGGGAAGTTGTGGAGTATCCTTCTCTGGAGCCATTCAAAACCCACGTGGATGCATTCCTGTGTGACCTGATATAGGTGATCCTGTTCTGGCAGGGGGAATGGACTAGATGATCTTTCAAGGTCCCTTCCAACCCCTAACATTCTGTGATTCTGTGATTTTGTGATTGTTGATGTCCAGATTTTTTCAATAGGAACAGCAGTTTCAAGAGAAGACTTCCAAGTCAGTGCATGCCCAATGGCAGAAATACACATGGATTCACATTTAATGAAAAGACAAAAGCTTTAAAGAGCTTTCCATAGAGGTCTGATTGTGCTATTCTGATGTGTGTGTGTTGATATGGGAGTGTCAGAGGACATGGGTGTGAGGAAAAGAAATGAGAATCCTGGGATGTTAAAGATGTGGGGGCATGGCAAACAGGCAGAGTGAAACATCTGGACACTGTCATGGGTATGTTTAAGCAGGCATAAACAGAAAGTACAAGCAGGCAGCTGGTAAGAAAGGAGGAAGGAGGCACTACCATAACAGAGATAAGGGACTGGATTTGTGCCTGAAAGGTGATGGGAAAGAAAGAGTTTGCAGTATTCTGACTTCTCTGGGTTTGTGTGTAGGTTACAATTCATTTGTTGTGTTACAGAGTGTACCTTTGTCTCACTCATTTCAAATCTGGTGGCAAAAGAGCCACTTCATGCTTGAGATGAATTATAATGAGACAGGGAAAAACATGTCACAATTCCTTTCAGTGACTTGCCTAAAGTCTTACTCAAGTCCTTGACTCTCATATAGTGTCTCAGCTGGTACTGGATGCCTTAGAACTTGTATGTACCAGCTATGAGGATAGAGTACCTTCAGAGCTCCCCTGGCATCCCATAGCTGTCCAAGGTGAATCTTAATATTCTGAGACCAGTGGCCCAGGGGGTGCTTGGCTTCCAAAAATGGTAAAAAAAAGATGATAGTCACAATTCTGTTTGTTCTCAGGGCCAGGAGCCACCTTCTGAAATCAGGGAATATTGTATTGTACTGTGTGCATGCATGATCCCTGGACCTCAGGAGGGAAGAACAGGAGATGGTAACAGACATAGGTAGCCAAAGGGGTGGAGGAGTTCCAGCACCTGCCATTCAAAGAATGGTAAGAAAAGCCTGGACTCTTCAGTGTATAGATGATGAGGCTGAGAAGGATACCATGGAGTTGGAGAATGGAGAGTCTCATGGTACTGTGAATCTCACATAACTAGTAAGGGATTGGTTTTGAAACAGTTACAAAAAAATACTCCTTTAAAAGAAGGTAATGGCTTGAGAAGCTTGCTGCCCCTGGGAGTCTGTGGGGTTGGACAGTATAAGGAAGTCCAAAAGTGGTTTGGCAAGCCCATAGACAAGAGGTCTTTGAATAGACAGTGAAAAGATGGAGCAGGGATGCTTCCTCCAAGGGAGCTAATGCAGGAGGTAGGGTTGCAAGGGAGTAGGTGGGAAATGGACTGCCAGGCTTCCGTGCTTCTTCTACCTTGGTATCATAGAGCACTTTGCTTCTTATGTTCTCCCAGTGGTATAACATATGTGTTTCTCTTTTTGAACCATTGACGTGTCCTCTGAGGATAATGGAGGGTTCATAAGAAGTGGAGAAATGTTAAAAAAGATATTTTATCTCTCTCCTTATAGCATAACTTGGTTGTTCATGTAAATACTGTGATCAGTTGACATCTGAGGTGATTTGGCTTCACTTTACTGCTATAAAATGATTTCTGAGTTCAAATATAGAGACAGACTAATTTTTCTCCTAGCCAGGCTAGTTTCCAAGGAGATCTAACCATGTAGATTGTCTGCAAAGGTGGTAATTAGCCAGCAATGAACAAGATGGACACAAAGCACTTCTTGGCAAAAATCAGAATTTCTAAGCAGTAACAGCTAGTATGCAGAAGCGATCTGATCCATTTTTTTTCATACTTTGAACAGGCATCCTCATTTGCCTTCACAGTATGACTTTGTAAACATCTGGCTTTCAGACTGGTGGTTGAACAGAAAAATTAAAATTGTCCTCAGATTGATTTGGATAGGATTTTTTTCAACTAAAAATAAGATCCAACAAAACATTCTGCCTGACTAGAAATAATAATAGATTGTTATTAACTCAATGTTCAGAAAAGTTTGATAGAGTCATCAGGCAGGGAGAGGCAAAGACAGGAGCCATTCATAAAATATTTTCCTCTTTTTGTGCTATACAGACTTGATTGTTACATGGGGTGAGAAGTCTTGGATTTGCTTTTGAGTAAGGCAAAGATGGGATTTTAACTTGGGCTGTCCTTTATGTCTGATGCTTACCATTGGCGCTGGTAGTGAGGAAGGGTGAAGGATAGCTAAGAAGGGTCTTAATTCTTACTGACTCTCTTGGGAATGACACCTGCATTTCTTAATCTAACACACAAATATAACACCATTTATGTATATAACAGCTATATTTTCCTCAATAGGAAAAAATTAAATAATATTTAGTTGAAAAATATTTCCCTAGTTTCACCCAATTGTACAGATTTTAAGCTAGAATACTTAAAACATCATTTGTTCGGTAAGCAAGCTATTTGCCATTAAAATGTCTCATAGTCTATGTCTCTCTAACTTGCAGGCACATCTAGGATGATAGTAAGAGAGAAGCTTTAGAAGAGAAGTCCTTTGCAGTATCAGCTGTGTCAGTGTGGCTGAGAGTTACCCAGACACAATCTGTGAATAGAAGAGTGGAAAATCTGCCAGTTTAATCTTTTCACTATGAGAAGTTTGATCACTAATAGTATGATTTTTATAAGGGCTGGATTAAGATTTTGAGTTTATCTCAGACTTTAACACCTCCCATATATCCCAAAATGGACCTTATTTGTTTTAACAAATGTCTATTTATTTCCATCTACACAGAATATGTGGGAGTCATGTGTGAAGTGAATAATGAGGACTTGAGATATGTGGAATTCAAAACAATGAATATGCGTTTAGGGAGAGTGGGGGAGATGCACAGGAACCTCTTATCTGTAGACAAACACTATTTTTTTTCATCAGATACTGAGCTTTGAAATGGTGACTAAACCCTTTATTTTAGGGCTGTTACTCCTCCCCCAGATTGTGCAACTGGTGTTTCATTCTGGAAGGGTGTTACCTGAAGCTGCATCAGAAACATTTCTATTTGATGCTTCCTCAGAGAGGCAACAGGGAGCAGTAGTAGAGCAAGCATTCCCTTCTTCCTGATGTGTTTGGCTGCTGGAGATAGCCCTGGACCTACTGTTTTCTTCTGAAGCCCAAGAGAGTAGTGATTTTGTAAACCAGCATTCCTGAAGGAACCTGAAATGGTCAGCAGCACTAAAGCAAAGTGGAAAAGTACTGCTTTCTCTGGTCACAGACTGTCTCTCTCTCATTGGAAGGTGTCAGAGGTGGCGAGTAGGATTTACCTGCTTACATACACAACACCAGGAAAGCAGCCTGGATAAGGGTATTACAGTAATGTAATGAGACATTTGCTCTTTTGACAACTCTGCTAATGTTGTAATAGTGTAAGTACTTTCTGTGGACTGTGATGTAATAGGACATATCAGTCTCCTTACATTTCTCATTTTTGTGTATGTACAGGGACCCTAAAGAGAGTTTTCTCTGAGGGTTCCAGACAAGCTTCTTTGAGATTTGGTAAACAGAGAATTGGGAACTAAGAGACTTTGCTGCTATGTGGTCATCTAAGCCTTCCAGGGACTCAGTCATCACCTCTAAAGTAGAGAGAATGTGACTTATTGACCTTCAGGAAGAGCAAGAAAATGTATACTGACCCACACCAGGTGTTACTTGCGCAGATACCAAAGAAGGTGCATCTCCCTTTCTAAGTTAATGTTCAGTTTGAGCTCTGCTCTATACAGGTGCCTGATGCCCTAAACTGCCACAGAACTACCTCCAGTGCATAACATGACAGGCAATATACCTTCACAGTGTTAATGTATTTATTATCATTGCCTTCTTACAGAGAGCAAACTCTGTTAGGAACATCTGGCAACCCATTAATAACGTCTGACTGTAATAAATGTCTATTAGTTACAACTTATTTCAGTGTTCTGTGGCTGACCTGAGTGTAGGCGAATCAGAACTTAATGCTACTTACATGTAAATTAAGAATAAGTTCTTATTACAGTTGCTATTCCTATTAAGTATAAGCTCATACTGCAAGGATGCTGTAGTTAAATGGTTAACTTCTTGATTTTCGTCCTTGATCAATTTTAACAAACTGCCTGACTTACTTGCTTTCACCTTCCCTCACTTTCAATTACCTTGAATATTTGTTTTTATATTTAGGATTAGTATGCCTTGTCTCTGGTAAAACCTCCCTGTCAAATCAATAAGAAACAGTGCTTCTTCACTCACTCTGCTTATCGTCTCAGTACTATTTAAGTCTGCTGATGTTATTAGGTCCAGACAAAATTAATAATGAGATAAAAAAAAGCAGCTGGGTGCACTGATAGTTATGTTTGTAGGAGGCAGCAATGTATTATGTTATCTCCACAAAGGCTGGGGAAAGGCAGTTCTTGGTGCTGTTCACAAATCGCTCCCTTTATTTGGCAGGCGGAATGCATTTAATATTCTGCAGTGTTATCCTAGGAACATTAATGAAAATAATTGTGGTCTGGATTCTCCTCTAAGAGAAGTCATAGCTTAGTCAGGAATTTCAGGGTGAAATTTCATGGGCCGTACTGTCCTGTGCATCAGATTTTGTGATTTTAAGTGACTTTTTTGACCTTTTGATTAAAAAGATTCCCAGCATTTATTCTCTTCCACCTCTTCATAAAGCTGTCACTGTTTTCAGTCCTTCTGTTCTGTTCCCTTCCTACTTAAAATAAAATTAAATTGTTAGCCTCTGGTCAAGTGACTTTGAGGTAGAGAACAAGACTGTATCCATAGGAGGGAACACCTACACTCTATTTTCCTATGTAAACCCAGGACCAGTGGATAAAGTAGGAAAAAGGTAATTATGCAGCATGGGATGTCTCAGCTGCCCAGATGCTTAAGACTGGACCCAGTATTGGCCTTGAATCCTGGTTTACTTGATTAAGTACTCAGACTCTTGTCAGATCCAAAAGCACATGATAAACCTCATCTGGACACTTTGTACTCCTGGTACCTATATGCTTTTTTTCCAAGGGGCTATTGCTGAAGTGGGCCTGGTGCTTTCACAAGGGGCTACAGACAACACATACTGCTGTAATGTGGTGGAGTTTGGCACTGACAACCGGGAGCCAGCAAATGTTAGAAAGAGGTAGCCAGCTCTGAGCTCTAACACTCCTGGTTTGGGTGATTACTTTTTTTCCCCTCCTTTTTACAAGATGCAGCTGCAGAGGAGAGAGTATGTAAAAGCTGTCTCTGTAATGCAGTAAACTCTGGAACAGATAAATTTCTACAACTGAGGCTCTGCCAAGCTCCCTGTTGTTGGGGTATCTGGGTATAGGCAAATTTGTTGTGAAATAGTGAGAGCAACTTTCCTGTACCCTGTCAGCTTACTTATAAATGAGGGCAATAGAGAAGGAAAGGGACCTGAGACATATTTCATGGGGTCCTCTAGGACAGTTGACACTTGACTCCTCTCTGCCTTTCAGCTTTAATATGAAAAAATAATGTGGATACCTGCTTGGATTTACACTTGCTGACATAATTTGTGGGATTACCGCAAATCTGCTTGGTTTTGTTGTGAAGGGCTTGCTGATTCCTGACAGTTTCATGTACTTCAGCCCTCCTGGAGCTGGTGGGCTCTGAAGGAAGGGTCTGATGGGAGTTCAGAGGTGGGTTTAGCCTTTCCTGTCTTTGATAACATTAGACTAATAGGAAACTGAGTGTCAAAAACCTCCTGTACTAGGCTGGGGCTTGGCTATAAATGTTCCCATGCCTGAATATGAATGGCTGTACTCACAGACATTTGTAGCATGTGTCACCCACAGAGTCCCTTCATTGCTGTTATACAGACTCAGAAGCATCTGTGTCTCTATTTTCTGCTCATTGTACCCATCAAAGATTGTGAAGAAACTTTCAATTACTTTCATGGTGCAAAACCAATGGGAAATGTAAATGATGAAGGATAGCCTTCTGTTGATGTAAATATTCTAATATTCTATGAAGAATAAAAATTTAGAACATCCTACTCCTACTATGGAGACAAGTAAACTGTTACTGAATATCCTAAGATTATCACTGTGTCCTGATTCTCCAAGGACTCAGTTTCCTATTGCAGCAGTGCTCCATCAGGAACTGACTTGAGTAGTGTTTGTTTCTGTGTGAAAGGTTTTGCAGAATTTGACTGCTGGAGTGCATCTTCCACCTTGGGATTTGTAGACTTCTGAACAATCAATCAATTAAAAAAAAAAAAAAATCCATTCATTAGTTTTAATGGAAATGATATTTAGCTTTAATGGATTCACTTTGATGAAGACAATTGGACCTCCTGCTAGTAGCAAAATTTAAAGAAACTTCTTCTATGGAAAGGAATATTAGAAGCTTTGGAAGCATTTATTTTTTTTTCCTGACCCTTTCAAGCATGAGTAATAAAGATGTGTGATGATCACTCAGTTGACAAGGGATATTATTAGCCTTTGCTTACACTTTATAGTTTCTGCTCTGTACGAAGTAGTGGATATATAACTCTTTGGAATGGAAAAGTGAGATGCTCTGTAAATGGAGAGAATCTGCTGTTATAAATGAAGGATTTCAAAGAAGGGAAAAATGTAAGTAGAGTTTAATAGATGTGGTGATGATAATATGCTAGTTGCAATGGAATAAAGCAGCAAAGAACACTTAGGTTGTGTGTCAGGATTTCTTTTTAAATATTATTTCTTTTCACTAGGCTTTTAATCTTCAATTACTTTTCTGTCTAAAATAAAAGAGGGATAGAATTGATTTCCAAGTTGCACTGCAGTGTCTCTGAATGTAAGAGCCAATCTGCATGTTCTGTTTTATTTTTCACTTGCGGCTTTTCTTTGTATTTATATAGCTGATTTTTAGACATTTGTAGCACAGGTTTTGATTATAAAAATGGTGGAATTCAATATCATCTTAATATCTTGCGTGTTCTCGTGGTCTTGTTTGAATTTTGCACTATTCTCACATGTTTTCAAAAGAGTTGTGAAGGTGCCAGTCTGGCTAATGTAATTTATCAGTACAAGCAACCTGAACAATTCAAGTTATCAGACGTTAAAGTCTCCTCACCAAGTATACTGAATAAACCAGCAACTATCGAGCTTCGTACTTGTGGAGAGAAAATCTCTGGGTTGTAGACAATGTTAATCATGGAGGAAAAATGCGTAACAGCCAAAGAGAAGTCAGGGAAACCAGAACAGAAAAGTTAGTCTGCCTTTTCAAGCACAGTTTACTGCACAGGCTTTGTCTAAACAATGTCTTTCATCATTCAGTGCTTAGCCTTAAAGTAATTATTAATGGCAAGGCAGTTGTTAAGACTATCAATATTACTTCTACTTCTTTTTGCAGGATCTGTCAGCATATTTCAGATGAGGCAACTGGCAGTTTTATGTTGAGCACTAGCCTAGTGTGAACACATGCTATAAATCCAGTCACCTCCTACCAGTTGTAGTCTTATAAGTCATTCTTTTTCAGAAAAAAAAAAAACCAAAACAACCTTTTCCCTCATAAGATCTTGCTCATCTTTTTTTGTCACCTTAAATCATATTTTTTTAGACTGACTCTTCCCCTCAAAAGCTCCAATAGTAAGAATGCCCTTTGGACTAAAGTTGAACAGAATATTGCACTGAAGTGTATGTGCAACAGTCCATTTCATACTCGGGGGGTGGGTGATACCAGGGGAGAAGAAAAGATCTGAATACTAAACTACCAGAAATCAAAAAGCTGAAATTCTCACTGAAGAAATGGAAAGCTGAAACACATGGATGTTTGGTTTTGTTGAGATTGCATTCTATAATAAACACTGCATTGCAATGGAGATCTTGTGATATATTTTGCAGTTGTGAACCCTACTGTACAGAAAGAGGGGATTTAGAAAAACTCAAATAATTATCTTCAAAGAAGCTGCCATGCTTATGCCATGCAGAGGGTAAGAGTTCAGCTACTTTATCTGTGGACAGAGGGCATATTCAAAATTGCACTTGGCCATGTAGCTGCTATTGGGACATTGGCAAGAGTGGCATTTGTCAAGAGCAGCATTTTAGGAGGCAAGATAGCAAGTCTTGTGATCTGAAAATTTCACCCTAAGCTGAAGGTTCACTCAAGAGTTAATGATGTGTCCTTTACATTGCTGATGTTTCTTCCCCCTCAGATAGCATTTTACGTTTTTTGAGCTTTGTCTCAGGTAATTCTAAAGAAATCAAGACTGTCCTATTGTGAAATCAAGGAGTTAAATGTTTTCATGTTGCTATAGTTTTATTAACTGTGACTATTTGCTCTTCAATTTCATATTACTACTTTTTCCAGAATTTTTCTTCAAGTTTTCTGTTTTTCAAGAACATCCAGTGCTCTTTGTCTGTTAACAACTTCCAGCAATACCAGACCTAGCTCCTTGTGCATGTCTGTAAACACATCCACTGCAGAAGAGAGAATGTGAACTGCAATTTTCATGGCAATGGTAAGATTATTCTTGGGAATAAATGTGTGTTTCTCTTGTTAAACAAAAACATCATCCGATCACTTTGTATTCATCTTTTATTGCTTGATTTGGAGGGAAGTACTTGGGAGAAGGAGGCAGCCCAATTACATTTTTTCTCGTCTAAGGAAAATGCAGAGCTTCCTCCACCTAGAAAATTGAGGTTTGGTGTGAATTTAATTATCAGACTCTGCTCCCAGGAGCATTCTATCTGCAGTACAGCAGGACAGGCCCTTTTCTTGCTTTCTCTCCTCTCCTCTCCTCTCCTCTCCTCTCCTCTCCTCTCCTCTCCTCTCCTCTCCTCTCCTCTCCTCTCCTCT
>JANIJG010023196.1:165318-197108 GCA_024611175.1 Megaceryle torquata
CTCTCCTCTCCTCTCCTCTCCTCTCCTCTCCGCGCCTCTCCTCTCCTCTCCTCTCCTCTCCTCTCCTCTCCTTTCCTTTCCTGTAGGCTATCCTGGCCTACACATTTGAAAGTTAAAAATGCTTGAGAAATGTTGAGAAAGACAGTCTGAAGGTTTTGTGCAGGTTCTTACTTTTCAGGTACAGAATTTCTGTATGGTAGATGTTTTCCATTCTGCCCTTTTAAGAGCTCTTGTATAAACAATTTCATTAAAATGTGGCCAGTAGATTGAGGGAGGTGATTCTGCCCCTCTGCTCTGGTGCATCCCCACCTGGACTACTGTGTTCAGCTCTGGAGCTCTCAGCACAAGAAAGACATGAACCTGTTGGAACAGGTCCAGAGGAGGGCCACAAAAGCAGCCACAGAGGGCTGAAGCGCCTCTGCTGTGAAGAAAGGCTGAGTGTTCAGGTGGGTCAGCCTGGAGAAGAGAAGGGTCCAGGGAGACCTAATTATGGACTTCCAGTACTTAAAAGGGAGACCCCTTTTAAGATAGACGGGGACAATCTTTTTAGCAGGGGCTGTTGAGATTGGACAAGGGGTAATGGTTTTAAACTAAAAGAAGGTAAATTTAAGCTAGATATAAGGAAGACAGTTTTTACAGTGAAGTTGGTGAAACACTGGAACATGTTGCCCAGAGAGGTGGTAGATCCACATCACTGGAAATATTCAAAGTCAGGATGGATGGGGCTCTGAGCAACCTGAGCTAGTTGTAGATGTCCCTACTCACTGCCTGGGAGTTATATTAGATGTCCTTTAAAAGGGCCATTCCAACACAAATCATTCTATGGTTCTATGATTGTATGAATGGATTATATACAAGGTGTATTACCTTCTGCTCATTTATTCATGTGCTGCTCTGCTGAGTATCTCCTGTCCCCTCTAGTGGTTGGACAGTGGAAAGAAACCCACAGACCTATCCGTGATCCATGTTTCAATGCTTCTTTTCTAGTTTTTGGAGCAAACCTTTTATGATGGATCTTTGTTTGGACTCTTTGCCCACTTGTGGAACTTCTTAGAGATGGTAAGGAAAGCCCCAAGTGGAAAATGTATATGCAGCTGAGCAAGAGATGATATGTAATATAAGGTGTTTTTATTCAGCAAGGAATTAGAGTTATTTCAAATTATGTCACAAAGAGAGCAGAATCATAGAATCCTAGAATGCCTTGGGTTGGAAGGGACCTCTAAAGGTCATCTAGGCTAACCACCCCTTCAGTGAACAGGAACATCCTCAGCTAGATCAGGTTGCTCAGAGCCTCATCAAGCCTGACCTTGAATGTCTCCAGGGATAGGTCATCCACCTCCCTGTGTGACCTGTTCCAGTGTTCCACCACCCTCATGGTAAAAAACTTCTTCCTAATGTCCAGTCTAAATCTATCCTGCTCTAGTTTAAAATAATTGCCCCTCATTCTATTGCTACAAGCCCTTGTAAACAGTCCCTCTCCAGCTTTCTAGCAGGCCCCTTTCAGGTACTGGAAGGCTGCTATAAGGTCTTCCAAGACCCTTCTCTTCTCTAGTTTGAACTACTCCAAGTCCCTCAGCCTGTCCTTATAGGAGAGGTGTTCCAGCCCTCTGATCATTTTTGTGGCCCTCCTTTTGGCCCACTCCATCAGGTCCACATCCTTCTTGTGTTGAGGGCTCCAGAGCTGGATGCAGTACTCCAGGTGGGGTCTCACCACAGCAGAGGGGAAAAATCACCTCTCCATCTGCTGGCCATGAATCTTTTGATGAAGCCCAGGATGTGATTGGCCTTTTGGGATGCAAGTGTGCATTGTTGGCTCATGTCCAGCTTCTTGTCCACCAGAAACGCAAAGTACTTTTCCACAGCACTGCTCTTTATCACCTCATCCACCAGCCTGTATTGAAAAGAAGTATTGTTCCAACCCAGGTGCAGGACCTTGCACTTGCTCTTGTTGAACGTCATGAGCTTCACATGGTCCCCCTTCTCCAGCTTGTCCCGCTTCCTCTGGCTGACATCCCATCCCTCTAGCATATTGACTGCACCACTCAGCTTGGTATCATCCACAAACTTGCTGATGGTGCATTTGATCCTGCTGTCTATATAATTGATGAAAATATTAAACAGTATTGGTCCCAGTATGATCCCCTGAGGGACACCACTTGTCATTCATACCTATCTGGACATTGAGCCATTGACCACTACCCTCTGGATGAGACCATCCAGTCAATTCCTTATCCACTGAACAGTCCACCCATCAAATCCATATCTGTGTCAAAGGGACTGTGTCAAAGGCCTTGCAGAAGTCCAGATAGATGACATCCATAGCTCTTCCCTTGTCCACTGATGTAGTCACTCCATTGTAGAAGATAATTTCTGGAGCAGAATTTGATAATTTTCCCTACATTTTCTACTCTCAAATGCCTCATGATTTTTTGGCACTTATACTGGAAAGCATTTGATTAATATTTCAGGGAGTTTCTTCCCTTTCCCCTTTCCCTTGATGAACTAGTCCTAGAAAGTTTGCTGCAAATATTCCATATATTACATTTTAAACCTGGGCTCAGTTCTCCAGCAGGGACTAATCACATAAATCCCATGACATTTTTGCTGTTCCATGGTTAGATGGGTTGGAGAACATGTGGAAGCTATGAATTTTCCACTGAGGCTGTCAGTGTGGCTGAGATCCCCAACCTCGTGCATTCATGCAGTGTAGCAGTAGCGCCCTGTTACATGAGGACTTCAGCCCAGCTCCTGAGCGAGTTGTTGACATACTAGGGCAGTGCTGTGTCTGAACTCATAACCCAGGGAGGCCACCTCCTGCTCATGAAAATCTCGCCTTACACCTGCAGCTCTCCAGCTGTGTGATGCTCTGTGCCTGGGCATCCCTGGCAGGTGCATGGGAGCACAGCTCTCCAATGAGGATAACCTACCTCTGGCCTTGGAGTTGCCTGAAAAGTATGCCTATGAGAAACAGCACAGTCAGGAGGAGAAAGGTAAAGAGGGATTTTTGTTAAAAAGCTTTGTTTATGAGTGTGGCATTGTGCTCAGGGAGATGGGGTTATTGTGAGCTGCTCATGTTACTGCAGGGTTAGCCTTAGCCTTGATGCGTTTGACATTTTGTTATGAAGGACAAGGTCTCATCCTCTAGAAGGGGTTTTGAGCATTCTTTCTCACAGCTGTGGTGAACTAATACAGCTCACCCAATACAGCTTTCCTGGCAGGGTTATTCAGGTCACTTGACACTTAGTGAAGCCCTTTCTGACAAGTGTCTGCTGAGTCTTCTTATGTAAAGAATTATTTCATTAAGTCTTCACTTACTTTAGCCTCAGGATGCTGTTTAGAAAAAACCCAACACCTTACTAAAATGATTCCAGAAACTAACGCTTACAGGCTATTAAAAGAACAATAAACCAGCCATTAACTGGTGGTAACCAATGACTATGTAAAGCTTGCACAACTCACTATAAAAATGGATTATTCAGTGCCCAGTCACACTTTGTTGCATTTCTGTGTTTCTTAATATTGGTAAGATATAAAGTGTTAAATAAACTTCATCAAAGATTTTTTTCTAGCTGGTGCAATTCTACAGGATGAAATGTAAGATGCTGTGCCTTAGCTTTATGAATAATAACACCTATGTTTTGTAGACCTGCATTCACCTCTGCACTGCTTAAGGACCATATCATCTGCCTCCCCAAACTATGGGCTGAATATTGCAATTGAAATTCAACAAGTGAATTCAAAGCTTGATTCAAACTATATTAGTTTTAGGTTGCAGAATTTTGCAAAACACTATAACAGTGGATTTTTTCCTAGAGTATTAAAATCTGGAAATGTAGAGGAACATAAATTAAAAAGATTAAAGAAATTAAGTTGATTTGCTCTGTTAATACAGATTTCTAAAAAGGTTTTAAAAATATCTTTGTCTGTTAATAATTTAGCAAATAATGAGTTGAGTCTTTTCTGAATAGTGGAAAAACACCAACATAATTTTCCCCTTTTATTAAGTTTCAAAGGAAAAAGCTATTACATTTATGTTTTTCTCCTCTTCATGTTTTGTATTTTTTAACCTTTAGGTTGCCTCTGCAATCATGACAGAGAAAAAACTCCCCGTTTTTGTCAAGATTGTCCCATAACGCATGATTCCAGAAGGTGAAAAACACTCACAGCGTTCAAAGACCTGCAGAAAGTACAATGAGAATAACTTTTCAGGAGTATTTTGCCTGTTTTCACTGCCTGAGCAGGCTCCCAGTCTGGGTTGTCATAGAAACGTGAATATATCCCTGCCAGATGTCCCCATGTAGACTTTAATTTTCATTCATTCTGTAATATGCATTAGGTGGGTAATTGCAAAAATTAGTAGACACACTTAATAAACTTTTGTTTCTAAGCATGGTTGGCTTGCATCTGAAATAAGTGCTTAATAGGTATCCAGTCACCACCAAAATGTGTCCTTAAATTTTACTGTGAGCTCATTACAAAACACAGTTGCAGGACTTTGAAATCACTGATCTACAAAAGTGAGATTAAATGCTCTTAATCCCATTTTTGGTTTTGCTACCCATTTGCCTATAAAACCCAGGAAACCTTTGTAGGATATTTTATCATGCATTGGAGCTTGGAGGTGTAATTCACTTAGGACTGCTATCAACATATACATTTAAAATAAGCCGTTTGTTTTCAAAGCTGTAAATTAACAGGTTTAACAAAGCTAGAAACCACAGATTACATGGAAAGCAAAAGTACCTGAGTCAACAGAGATGTAAAGTCAAATGCACATTTCTTCATTTTGGTTGTCCATTGTAATTGCCTGAGCAACTGAGGTTATACCTGATGTCTTTGGAGCCTATAATTGTACAATTGGCAAAGTTTAAGAAACAAAGAGAAACACCCCAAACAACTTCTAAGAGAGTGAGAGTCAGAAAAAAAAAAAAATTAACACTGAAAATGGTTGAAGCTTGTTTCAGCTCTGTGTTTGTCTTCTCAACATGGAAATGATTTCCTGATCATAACTATAGTGTTAGTATGTCTTGTAGCTGTTTGTCTGCTACTTGCTAGGACACAAATCACTTAAATGTGTTGCTTTTCCTGATAGCAAGGGCACAGTCCTACAATCTAGCACTGCTCGTGGAGTTTACTACAGCTACAGAGGGAGTTACATGCCTTGCTCTAATTTGTTACAGGTTTAAACACTCTTCCATGGTGGGTTAGAAAGACTCCAAAAACCACCTGGCTTTCCCAGAAAGTGTTTTCATTTCATATTTCCCAAGAGATGTATTAGGTGTGTCATATGAAATCTCAATGTGCAAGACACTTGCCGACTTTGGTGTAGCTTTGCAAACCTAAATCTCAACCCATTGCTGTTTAAAGACTTGCAGGTAAAGCTGGCTAGGGAACAATTTTTTTGTTGTTGTTTGTTTCATGACAGCTTCTGCAGCTTTTGTGACAAGTTCTGAGGTTGTGAAGTTTTTCTTTTGCACTGCAGGAAAACCAAATCCTTGAGACTGCTTTTCATGAAATGTATCTTTGGAAAATATCCCTTTTTGTCTTGACAGTATCAGATTTTTCAAGCTGTCTTCCCTTCTGCAGTCCCTCTGACCTGATATCACAGTATAGAAAACCCTCCCCACTGCTGTTTTTCCTGAAACTGGAACCCACCTTGCTAAGCATTTTGGCTTTCAAGGAAAAATGTTTTTTAATATTTTTTTTTTTTGTCAGAACCACTCCAAGGGGTTTGACTTCTGTGGTGTCTGGCTCCTGCTGCCCTATCAAGCTATATGTAGAAACAATGTAAGATATAGTGATCTGATGGGTTGTTGGACTTTCCTCTGACTGTCCTCATACCCATTTACTTGGAGCATGAAGCCACCATAGGAAATATAGGGTGGGATAAAGACTTTGTGCAAACTATGTGGAAAGGGGTGAAGATTGACATATCTCTGGTGAGCTAGCCTGGACTCAGGGAGCCAAAGGAGAAATGTGAAAAGTGAAGAGCAAGACACATGCTCAATTGAGAGAAGTGAAAAATGTTTCCATAGCTTTACTGTTCCTCTGCTTTTTCTATCTCAAATTTAATCAAACTGTTGCTACCATCAAGCTGTTTTGTCTTTCCACGTGAGAGGTAGCTTATTGTACCATGGTTATGAGAAATAGCCAAGGTCTATATGAGACAGTGCAGTGCTTGGGACATTGTCTTCCATCCAGGAACTGCCAGTTGTTGTGCCTTACATCAAGAACAAACTAAACATTGGGGAGCAAGGGACTGAAAGAAGAAATTTTCTGGGACAAGCAGGCTAATCAGTCAGAGACCTGACGTTTTCTGGGTTACTTCTGATATGAGAAGGCACTAATGTGACTATTAAGCACTGATAAGCCTTTGATCTGTGAGTCAGTCATTCAGTATTTTTGGCCCACTGACGGCACATCTGCTCCTCTTTGATCCACAGGGCAGACTCTGGTCTGATGATCTGGTTTCCCCAGGGGTGTGTGACTGGTTGCAATCTGTTAAGTGGACTCAAAATAGTTGCCTTATCAAAAACTGGGAACTTCATAAGATCCCGGAAGTTTATTGACAACAGATGCATTTATCAATCTAATTAGCTATTGAGGCTACCCAGACAATTATGGTGTGTGCAGCACGTTAGGCATGATCTAAAGCAGAAAATCTATGCTGTTGGATGACACGCAAAGTACAGATTAGGCTTTTTCTTTGTTCTAGCTGGCACACTACCACTCCCCCTTCGTCACATCTACTCTTCCAATCCATTCTGTTACAGGACCGGCTGGCACCTCTCACGTCATCCCTGATGACAATATTTAAATGAATTGACCTGTTCCTTTTCTCTCTAGGTAGATATCCAGTGGGTGTGATCCCACTGTACCATGCTGCCTTCTCCCTCTCTCATAGTCCTGTTCGCCTTTCCTCTCCCCAAAATAGCCCCTTCTGTTTGCTCCTAGGGAAAATATAGCAGTTGTGCTAAATAAAGACTATCCAAATTTGTTCTGTTTGGTCCTACCCTTCTGTGAAGAGGGTACGAATTAAGGGTTGTTTATACTCTGAATAAAACAGAAGTATTTACTGATTTTTATTGCTTGCACTGCAATGACTCAATGTATTAGGACAAAATGCTATTTAGAGTAATGAAAGGAATGGATACTTCAGTGACAGCACTGATTTTGATCTAACACAAACTAATATCTAATGCTGGCACAATACAAATGACAGCCAAATGATATTTTCACTTGCTACAATAGAAAATTATTAAAAAGCAATACTCAGTAAATGCATTAACATATGGTGATATGACTGTGATTTTGTCTGCAATTCACAGGGCTCATGGAGAATGTGTTAAAATCTCTCCTCCCCCAGGTCCTTAAACAGAAATTTCCTGCTTAGAGAAGAGCAAGTAAATAAAGACCAGAGCTCCTGTTACTAACTTTTGTGTTAAATACCAATTCTGATTCTGACTCCAGTTTCCCATGGCCAAAATTGGTTCTATCTTTCATGTTTAGCCTGGAGAAGACTCCAGAGATACCTTATTGTGGCCTTTCAATATATAAAGGGGCTTACAGGAAAGCTAGAGAGAGACTTTTAACCAAGGTCTGCAGTAGTGTCACACACACAAGGAACAATGGTTTTAAACTGCAAGAAGGTAGATTTAGATTGGACGTAAGGAAGAAATATTTTATGGTGAGGGTGGTGGAACACTGGAAGAGGTTGCCTAGTGAATTTGTGGGTGCCCCATCATTGGAAGCATTCAAGGTTAGAGTGGCTTTGAGTAACCTGATATAGTGAGAGATGTCCCTGTCCATGGCAGGGGGGGTGGACTAGATGATCTTTGAAGATCCGTTCCAACCCAAGTTATTCTCTGATTTCTTTTCCTTTCCTTTGGATGCTGCTGGACAACATGTTGCTTAGCCAAACCTCACCAGCCAGCCGTGGTTAACATAGTGTGCTTGCAAAACTGAATAAAGATCCTTCACAGATCCACATGAAAGATGGACCCAAAGGTTGTTTCAGTTCAATGCCACATTTATATAAGCAATTAATGTGCTGCTGTTATCTGAGGATTCAGGACTGTATTCTGTAATTCACAGAAGAAATTAAAGACATAATATTAAGCAGAACAGTAACCAAATAACCAGTGTAGTCCTGACTCTTTTCTGCCATTCTCATACTTCAGGTATGAATCATAGAATCACAGAATGGTTTGGGTTGAAAGGGACCTTTAAAGGTCATCTAGTCCAACCCCCTGCAGTGAGCAGGGACATTTTTAACTAGATCATGTTGCTCAGAGCCCCATCCAGCCTGACCTTGAATGTTTCCAGGGATGGGGCATCTACCACCTCTCTGGTTCACACCTTCATTGTAAAAAGCTTCAACTTCTAGACTAAATCTACCTTTTTTTGCTATTACCTCTTGTCCTATCACAACAGTCCTTACTAAAAGGTATGTCCCTAGGCTGAACACCACCAGCTCTTTCTTCACAGGAGAGATGTTCCAGCCCTTTGATCATTTTTGTGGCTTCCTTTGGACCCATTCCAACAGGTCCATGTCTTTCTTGTGCTGAGGACTCCAGAGCTGGACACAGTAGTCCAGGTGGGGTCATCCAAGAGTGAAGTAGAGGGGCAGAATCACCTTCCTTGACCTGCTGGCCCCACATCTTTTGATGCAGCCCAGAATACAGTTGTCTTTTTGAGCTGCAAGTGGACATTGATGGCTCATATACATCTTTTAATGTCCACCAGTACTTCCAAGTTCTTCTCCACAGGGCTGATTTCATCCCTTCATCTCTCAGCCTGTATTGATACTGGGGGATTGCCCACAGCCTGGTGCAAGACCTTGCATTTGGCCTTATTGAACCTCATGAGGTGCATATGGGCCCACTTCTTGAGTTTGTCCAGGTGCCTCTGGATGACAAATAAGACTCCTAAATGAGATTCCTTTTCTGATCAAGACATGCATAGCAATGATGCAGCTGGTGAAAGATATTTTCAAATTTTGGCTTCTCTAGTGAGAAGTAGGCATTATTTTGAACACTAGTGTTTTCTGGAATCTGTATAAGTGCATGTGTTGGTGTTTTCTAGAGGACTGTGGGATAAAGTGGAGGGAATTTTAGGTGCATTCACACAAGCAACAGAAATTTCCTGGATTAAAAGATATTAATGTAGAATTTCAAATTTCCAGTGGACTTAAGTTCTGATCAAATCCGTACAATTCCTGTAATCATTCTGGCTCTTAATAACAGGTTCACAGAAATACACAAGAAAAAAAGCTCCAGAAGAAAGTAGGACAATAAAAGAAAACTATTCTGAGAGTCAGGAGAGTGGAGAAATTAACTAAATGTTTTCCTTATTTTTGAAGCTCCAGTCTTAGTTCTTCCTAAATGAAATACTAATACCTCTTTCATTTGTAGCAAAAACAGCCTGCACCCTAATCTACTGGGGTCTACACCAGACTCAATTTTTAAAAAAGCCTTTCAAAACCACAAATACATTTCTATAACACTATTTTGCAAGACAAGTATTTTAAATTTTTAGTTCTCCAAGCCATTGTGTGCTTCTTAGAGGCACGCCAGTAGTTCACTGCACAGCTAGAGTGCCTTTGGCAAATGAAAGGGTTATAAACATTCTGACAGAGTTGTGCATGTCTTATGCCTCTGTAAACACTGTCTCAAAGCAGATCTTAGCTCCCTCCTGCTGCAAGTGAATTTGCAAAATGCTGGGGGATGGGGAGCCCCACATAGATGAATGAAAGTGACGAAAACTGATGTGAGAGGAGGCACTGAGCTCTTGAAGCTGGGAGCTCCCTTAAGTGGTGGTAAGGGTCTAACGCAGGTCCTTTACTTCCACACATGGACACTGCTGAAAGCAAACTCATGGCTGTCCTTGTCTCTGAAGGTGCACACGGGGTACCACCACCTGAGGGATCATTAGAGGCACCCAGTCCTGCTTCTGAAGCAAAGAGGGCTATAGTGTGAGACCTACATGGCTGAGGGTGCACTCCATAGCCTGGAGGGTACCAACTATATCCACTGCCAGGTGTGGGTTCCTATAGTGCAAATCTGTTGTATGCACTGCATTAAAAGCCTCCTTTTCACCATGCTTAGAGTATGGTGCAATGATAACATACCCCCATGCCATCATGAAAATGTGAAAATAGCGCAGGAACCTTTCAACCATTGGGCCTAAGTTAATGATGGAGTAAGATACAAGTCATTCACTCTTGGTGAGAAAGTGTGTGGTAAGGTGAGGTAAGCACGTGTCAAAATATGTCATTCTTAAAAGGGCTGAGGAAGTGAAACAGCTAAAGGGATGAATCTCTGGCTGGTAGATACCATCTTCACTAGAACCCTGTTGATTTATGTTAGCTAGAGATCTCATGCAAGGTGTGTTATTAAGAGCACTGTGGGAAGAAAAAAATCAGATTTCAAGTGATGAGGGAATTCCATGCTTTTAATTTGGATAATCAACTACATATGTGTTTACTAATCCTATTTTACCTAATTCTTAAAGCTGGCTAGATCAAAATTCCTTGTGGCACATCAGCATAATAACATCCAATAAAGCTGTGAAAAAGGTCTATGGTCATAATAGAGAATAAAATGGTAACAGAATCATTAAGGCCCATGACAGTCAATCAGAAGCTATTTCCATTGAAATATTCACTTTGAGACCATAAACTTGTCAGAATGCCCTGGTCTTTCCCATTCAAATATGTTCCAGTTCCTGCACTGTCAGATTTTCTGTCTTTGTTATGCAGGAAGTTGCTGAGCTGAAAGTGCCCTTTTAACACAATTAAAAAAAAAAAAAAAAAAAAAAAAAAGACATGCAATAGGAAAATTGGCTCCTATTGGTACTATCTGGCATGCACCTTTGTTTGTTTGCCTTTCAGATTTATTAGCACCAGCTTTAAATATTGATGGATTAGAACAAATATACATAGATTTTTTTTCCCCCTGTTTGATAAAGGAGGATAAAATAAGATTTCTATAAAAAATTGGTATTTTGAGTGTCCCAAGGGCAATATGATAAGGAAATCACCTTACTTTCAAATAAGCTCGCGAAACAATTCAGTTCATCGTACAAACAAGGTTTCTAGCAAAAACAAATGCGGTAGACATCTGTAATTCTGCACCTGCCAGATGATATTATGAAATACGCACTTTTTTTAATTAAGAAAGGATGTTTCATTGTTTGAAGAAATAGCTTGATTTTGTTGGAAGCTGGTCTGTGTTCTGGAAATGGACAAGAGCCTACTTTTTATCACAAATGACCAGATCCTTATGTACCTCACCTCAGCAGAAAATATAACATCTGTATGCCAGAAAAAACTCTCTTGAAATCTTTCACAGTTTGCTCAGAGTTTTTACATTTTGGTGATGTCAAGACTGAAAGGAAAATTAAAGTAAAATTCACATTATGATAGCTTCCAGGTATTAGCCCCTGCCATTATGATTCTTAAGAGCACAACAAACCAAAAGCCTCTTAAATGCACTTTCTTTAATTTCAACAAGGACGGTTACAAAGAGCATGTCTCCAGAGGCAAAAGTCACTCATTGCTAGGTGCTTCTTTGAGGTGTAGACTGAAAATTGCTTGCTTGGTATTTTGATTTGTAGTAAAAAAATGACTCTTTTTCACCAGCTGTTCTGGGTCTTCCTTGCTGAGGTGCTGACTCAGCCTCTTGTTGCTGCCTGATATCCTGATTTCCATAATGTGCCTCCAATCCCTCTCTTTGTCTTGGACCTGGGCTGCACCACAGTTTCCATAATAGAAGTCACCCATCACAGATTACATGCATTTGTGCACACATTTGATGTAAGATGGCTACACTTAGCTTTTCTGCCACTGCATGCTACCTCCTTCTCCCACTGCACAAGCCTGCAGGTAATAGATACCTACCAGCAAAATGCTTTCCAGACAGGTGGCCATGTCCACAGCATCAAATGCTCAATGCATTGGCTTTTAGCTACTTTACACAAGTGGGCTCTTACACAAGATGTGGGTTCTGTGGCCTGCAGGACCAGGACAGCATGTGGTGGGTGAGAGAGAGGGAGCGCTTCTCTGCCCCAGCAGGGTTGCATTATATGGGGCTGGCATGATGTACTGCACAGTGTAGCTGTGAGGAGTGAAATCCACCTCCAAAAGCCAGTGCCTGAATTTTCTTGCCCCTGTTTTTCTCCTTTGGCTAGTCTGACCCGACAAGTAGGCTTCCCACTGACATCGAGAACTGCTTGCTGAATAACACAACTCCATCCTTTACTTGCTGGCTGCCTGTTTGCCTTCCCTCACATCTTTTCCTATGAAAGATATAGTCTTTTTTGGTGCCTAGATCTGCATACATACTCTTTGATTGCAAAAACTTCACCGTATTCAATAGTTTGATCAGTCCCCAGATGTTTATTTGCATGTATATGTACATCCTAGCACTCCTCCCCCCATTTTTGTGAAAACATATAAATATTTGAAACAGAAAACCATGAATGTAATTTCCCCACTTTTGTTATTTTTAAGAAGTACTTCAAATATTGCAGCGTGGGGGAAAAAACAAAACCCAGCAGAACCCACACTAAGATGTAGCCTTATTATTTGTTCATTAATAGAAAAGGACTGTACTATTTCTAGCTTTAAAAGGAATTTAGTGTTATGTTCCTTCAAGCATATGGAGGGTTTGTTTGATACCGACTTGATGAGGATTCTCTTGGGATCTATTCCACATCCTGCTCATTTGTTTCCTTTGACAGATATTGTACATGATCTCCCTCCCTCCCCCCTTGAAATGGCTCATTGCCCTCTGTCTGAACTACTTTACAAGGACAGTTGTAGTGAGCATGTGGTAAAGATGAGAAAGCCTGTGATGCATGCCAAGCAGTGGATGGTTCCTATAGGGGAAAATGCCGTCTGCAGAGACCTTGCCTCCAAGTCTGACATCAGAGGCAGCTTTTTCCCTTATCTCCCAGCACTTACAAATATGCTATTTGGCATATCTTTTGCATGAAGTGCTGGGTTTGAAAGCTGAGACAGGTGCAAGGAAGGATGAGATGCATGGGCAATTTAGGAGCTATGGTACACGTGGTGCAAAAAGAAACAGTTCAGCAAAAGAGCTGGCTTTCTATTCTGGGGTTTTGTTGCGGTTTTTGTGTCTCCTTCATTCTGAGAGAGTTCTCAGATTTCTTCTTTGTTCATAGTACTGGCAAATTTCTTCTGGGCTTGCACAGAAATCAGAATCAAACACAGGAAGAAATTATGTGACTGGCAAGTCTGGGAGTCATAGAAGAAACCTAAAGAAGAAAGGAGTGACTTATTTTTAACAGGGTGGGAATTTTTTCCTGGAGTTAACTCTCCATGGGAGGTAAGGTGACTCCACATTGTCTGTGGAAGGTACTTACATCTTTTAATAGCTCAACTCATGTAATTGGGGTCGAAAACAGACAAACATGCTTTTAGACAGAGGGTTCATTTTCAGTTTGTAAATGGAGTGTAGGAGGAATGCATTAGGAAAGAAATAACCCCTCTATGGGGGTAAGTGGATGAAATATTCTTGCAAGTGTTATACAGAGCTTTTGCTCTCTTCTGGCTTTAAAAGCAGTAAAGTAGGAAGAAAAATCCACCTTCCAGCACAGAAGAGTCTGTATTCCTTGCTGATGTGAAGGTATGGGCTTATTGAGAAAGGTAAGCACAGCAGAGCTGTGGCATGATCTGTGTAGAATGTGCTTTCAAGCTGGTCTTGTTGTACAAGAAAATCCCTTTCTCGTTCCCCTTGACTTTACTGGGGCTGATCTCAGCCCCTACCACTGCCTGAATGATGAAGATCTGTAAAATTACACAACTCTCCCTTTTCTATAGCAAGTTTTGGTGTGATTTGATTTTTTCAGGACCGTTGGGGAATTTCCTTTAGTGGAAGGAAGTGAGTGTCTCCAAAATAGTTTTATTTTACTTATGTGGTGTGAGTCACATTAAACCTTCTAACTCTGTTCCTTTCTTTGCTGTCCTTTTTACCAGTGCTCAGTCATCTATTTAAAGTGCCATAGTGCAAGTAAGACCCTGAATGGATCTTTAAGATACTAGAAAGCAGTGTGTGAAAATGGTCTGTTGGTGAAAGAAGAGATGGCTGGGATGGCTTCTGCAGGCTTTTCATGTGTTACAGCTCTTGCTTTCAGCAAAAGAGCTATAGTTGTTCAAACCTTAGTTTAGGCTTATTCCTTCAACATATACTTGCTTAAGGAGGAGATGTCTACGCTTTGGTGTGGTTTTACCATGTGGTTTTTCTCATATGAATTGCTGACCATTTGATGACACATGGTACCCTCCTGAGGCTTCATGTGACATATTTGATATGAGGATAATGCTTTCTGGCTGAAGAACTAGGATGTGCAGAGCCATGGTCAAATGTATTGTGACTGTGTTTGGAACATGATTTCAGACTATCCATGTCTACAGTGCAGTGTCAGCATAAGTATATCTTTGCCTTTTCACTTTGATTTATTACTTCTTGCTTGGATCTTGCCTAAGTATAGATAACACAATTAATATGTCTAATCAGTCTGGATCAATGGACTGAGGCCAATTTTATGAGGTTCAAGAAGACCAAGTCCTGGGTCCTGCACTTGGGCCACAACAACCCCTTGCAGTGCTACAGGCTTGGGGAAGAATGACTGGAAAGATACCCAGTGGAAAAGGACATGGGGGTGTTGCTTGACACCCAGCTGAACATGAGCCAGCAGTGTGCTCAGGTGACCAAAAAGGCCAACAGCATCCTGGCTTGTTTCAGAAGTAGTGTCACCAGCAGGCCTAGGGAAGTGTTCGTCACCCTGTATTTGGCACTGGTGAGGCTGCACCTCAAATACTGGATTCAGTTTTGGGCCCCTCACTACAAGAAGGGCATTGAGGTGCTGGATTGTGTCCAGAAAAGGGCAACAAAGTTGGTGAATGGTCTAGAGACCAAGTTTTATGAGAAGCGGCAAAGGGAGCTGCAGTTATTTAGCCTGGAGAAAAGGAGGCTCGGGAGAGACCTTATTGTTCACAGCTACCCGAGAGGAGGTTGTAGCAAGGTGGGGGTCCATCCCTTCTCCCAAGTAAGAAGCAATAGGACAAGAGGAAATGGCTTCAAGTCACCAGGGGAGTTTTAGATTGGATACTAAGAAAAAATGTCTTCACCATAATTATTGTCAAGCATTGGTACAGTCTGCCCAGGGATGTGGTGGAGTCACCACCCAGGAGGTATTAAGAAGATGTGTAGATGTGGCACTTATGGACATGGTTTAGTGGTGGAGTTGGCAGTGCTGGGTTTATGGTTGGACCCAATGACCTTAAGGGTCTAAATGATTCTATGATTCTATGATTAAAGCTCAGTGTTGACAGGTTGTTTGTATGGTCAAAGGAGAGAGTTTGGCACCATCTGGGTATGATTTGGTCTATATGTCTGGATAATCTTTTGAAGTGCTGTCTCCTTTCCTTTGTCTACAAAAGATGACCATGCTTCTTCTAACACAGTCCCCTCTGGTAGGCACCTAAAGCTATGTATGATGAAAATAGGTCTAACAGCTCTGGTTTTAAATCTACACTGCATAAATATAGCAATCTGCCTTCCTCCCACTCTATCTTGCCTTGTGGAATTCAGCAGGGGTTGACATGGATGCAGGGACCAACATGAACAGAGTAAGTTGCAGGGTCACCACCCAAATTATTCTTGACATAGGGATCAAAGAGATATTAAGAGGGAGGAGGCAAGAGGATGCAAAAAATATGTGGTTTTAGTGTAATGTAACCAATTAATTTAGAATATAATCGAACCATTAATTGGACCTTAGTGTTAACTGAGAGAGGGAAATTCTTTGGTAATATAAAGTAATTTTCTACTGCCATTTATCTCTTTGTTGCCATGCTTTCAAGCCTATCTCAATTATCTATTATTCCACATAGCCTATTACTAAGGTCAGCCTCTGCAACATGGCACAAATTTCTGTCATTTTTCTTTTGTCTTACAGTGGCTCTGTAGCAAAGCCCATGAGGAAGTCAGTAATTCTGTCTGCTGAGCTGTGGGTAAATGGTCTGCAAGAAAGAGAGTATAAAGCCACAATGAATAACAAGAATAAAACAAAATACTGAATATCTTCCAGTTAAGTGAGGACTATGCCTATTTGTGCACTGAATGAGACAGGACCTATGGAAACAAGAGACAGAGCTGTTGTTTAACTAAATATTCTTCCACAATGTATGTGCTCAAGCAGGTGGGAGGGCAAAGTTTTCCTGGAACTTCTTGATAAGCACATTTCTTGATTTGTTGTCTTTTCTCCTTGCCACATCCAGGGAAATGTTTTGCCTGAAGTTACCCCTTAGCATGAAATATTTCAGCCCAAGCAGTTATTCTTATGGGAGTTAAAATAAGCTGAAAATATTGCTCTAATGGGAATTATAAGGCAGCTTTAACAATAGGTGATACAGCTGGGAACTTCAGTTCAGTTAATTTGGCCACATTTAAATCCTTCATGAAGTTGAATAGATGTCCATAACAGCTTGTGTTTGCCTGGATGCTAAAATAGGCCTTAGGATGAGGAGCCCCAATATTTGCTTGCCCTGAGACAATCAGCAATGTCACATTTTGTCCCTCTTTAGCCTGAAGAAATGTGTAATAGCAGAGGGCAAAATGTCAGGTAATAAACAGAACTGCTGAACATTTTAAACAATATATTATCTGTGAGATAGAAATTAGGAAATGCTAGTGCAAAAATGTTAGCTGTCGCAGCATCCTGAGCTGCCTGTCAACCTGCTGTCCTGGAGTAGCCTCTGAGCAGAAAGAAAACAGCAAATGAGAGGCTACTGCAGATTAACAGCAGAGGTGTTGGAAACTGAAAGTGGAGAATCCTGAAGCATGCTGTCAGAGGAGAGAGGCAGTCTGGGCTCAGCCCTCCTGCTTCTCTGGAATTTCATCTAACTTAAATGCTACCATTAATTAAAGCCCCAATGCTAATAACTAGCATCCCTTCCAGTAACTTCATAGGTTTTAAAACTCAACTATTTCAAAGTGTGAACAAATCACTAGGTTAGAGTGGAAAATCCAAGCACCATGCCTGTACTGTGCTCTGAGATTAACTGATCCCAAACTTTCTTTCATGATCCGTGGAGCTGACTTTGACTTTTGGTACCTGAGTGTGGGTTCTTATTCCCAGACCTTCTGGAAATACAATATGCTCCCCTTCAGTGAGGAAAGGCCCTGTTGGTACAGCTGACATTCTTATCAACATTTGTGGGAGAGTTTTATTATTCAGTTTACTCAGAGCAGGATTAGTGTTCTCAAACCTGTTCTTCTAAACCATAATGAATTAAATCTAGACAATTCACGAAAGCCGGAATTCAAATCTTCAAAGATATAACCCACAAAGACTATTTGAAAGAGTAGTCACACTGCATTTATCTTCAATATGCCGATCAAAAACAAAGCTAGCAGATTAATAGGTAAGTTCATAATTAGTTTTGCATTTCATTCTATTTACTTATTAATTGCTTTTGTCTGATAAGAATTATTTTAAGAAAGAAAATTTTTTTTTGATGTGCAAGGTGTGATTGATTGTAAATACAGCTAATACTCAGGAAATGCAGGAAGAAGGATAAAATGAAGGACTCTGTGTGATGGGAGATCTAGTTAGAATAGAAGTTGCCATAAGATGTTAACTTTCTTTACTTCTGCTGGAATCACAGATGAAGATAATAAAGCTGTTGTTACACATACTGAATTAATTTATTATTTTTAATTAGAATGAATGTGTAGATGCTAGACAATTCCTAATGGTGCTGCTTACTGCTCCTTGTCATTTTCCTATCAAAATTAACTCTGGGGTGCATAAAGAAGAGTGTGGCCAGCAGGTCGAGGGAAGTTCTCCTCCCCCTCTTCTCTGCACTAGTGAGACCACATCTGGAGTATTGTGTCCAGTTCTGGTCTCCCTACTTCAAGAGGGACAGGGAAATACTAGAGAGGATCCAATGGAGGCCTACGAGGATTATTAAGGGACAGGAACATCTCTCTTATGAGGAAAGGCTGAGACACCTGGGGCTGTTTATTCTGGAGAAGAGAAGACTTAAAGGCTGTCAAGTAGAAGGGGCCAGTCTCATTTCAGTTGTGCCCTCTGATAGGACAAGGGACAATGATCACAAACTGGAACACAGGAAGCTGCACCTCAAAATGAGGAAAAACTTTATTGTGAGGGTGACAGAGCACTGTAATGGGCTGCCCAGAGAAGTTGTAGAGTCTCCTTATCTGGAGATTTTCAAAACCCACTTGGATATGTTCCTGTGTGGGCTGCCCGAGGTGATCCTGCTATGGCAGGAGGGTTGGACTTGATGATCTCCAGAGCTGCCTTCCAACCTCTACCATTCTATGATTCTGCTTTGTATGAGGGAATCACTGCAGATTTATTTGCCTTGCTGAATTCCTTTGCTTCTTTGGGCTTCCCTGAGGTCCTTTTTTTTTTCTGACAATTTGAGATGTTAAACAGTATTTAATCTGCAATAATGCCCAAGGCTTCATTAGTGTCTTCTGGCTCTCCCAGTGATCGCCCTTTTATAATGAAGCGTCTCAAATGATAGCACCTCTTCAAATTGTGCAAGGGATCTAGGCTGCTGTTGTGCTTCCAGGCTTCCCACAGTGCTGTCATCCAGGGAGCGTGGTCTCACGACTGCAAGCTGGTGAGATCTTTGTGTTGTCCTTGTTTGTTTTTGGGGTTGCCAACAGGCCAAATGAAACGTAGGTGGCAGAAAATGAAAATGAAAGTGTGCGAATCTAAACTGCCAAGATGCAGAGCAGTTTGTTTTTCTTGGAAAACATGACTCTTCCCTATTTAACAAAGAAAAAAGGGAGAAATGAGGCTGCATCCTCTTTTATCAAGGAAGCTGCAACTCAGAGCATCATATGACTTTTTGCTACCAGGTCGTTTTAGGACAGTTAATACCAAATATGGAGAGGGGTGTTGCTTTTGCTCTCCCTTTTCAGATCACACTACTCAAATGGAGTACAGCACAAGTATCACTCAATGTGCACAGAGCAAAGACTATCACAGAGCATCCTGCAGGGACCCTTCCCTCCTCAAGCTACCTTGTAATAAATTATGAGAAGTTGCAAGTCAAGACTTTTCCCTCCTGCTTAGCAGCTGCATGTTGATGGAAATTGCTGGCAGTGCAAGAGGATGAGTTGAGTACCAATTTGTTTGCCTGTGGGCCTTTCTAGTACCTGGGTGGAAGAATGTAGAATATCCAAAGAATTGTGAGAGATGAAGGAAGAAAGACTGGAAGACCTTCAGAAGAAGGTGGTTTGTAAAAGATTCAGACTGAAAAATGGGCTGTTGTTAAGGAAAAGGAATTTTTTTATACACTCCCCTTTTGATAAAACAGTATTTGGAAGTTTTTTAGACGTGTGTATGTTCCTGATCAGGCATCCTATATAAATGTGATTTTTTAAAATTTTTGAAGTACATTCATGGTCGTAGCAGATAATGTCTTGCTGTTACAAGTTAACACAGGATATGAGCACCATTCCAAGTGAGAGAATGAACCTTGCATGCTTTCAGGAGTATTTTAAATGTCTTTGCTGAAATGTCCTTACTGGGCTTTGTAGGGACTCAGCTGCATGGAAAGAAATATGCTCAGCAAGACTGTGCTGAAGAAGAGAGGAAACGTTGTGGATTTCACACCTGCTGTATGTCAAGTATGATCTGATTTCCTTAGAAACTTCCTAATCCCTCTTCTGCCATAATGTGCCTGAAGGAAGTGTTGTTCTGCTCACTTTATGATTCTACCACCAATGAGCAGTTATTAAGAGCTCATATTTCTTTAATAAGGTTTTTTTTTAACGTTATTTTGACAGTTCATCATCATCTTGGTGGATTATATAGGAATTTGGATATTAGTTGTGCTTGTTTTTGAGTTTAGAAATATTATTGCAAGAGTTTTGTTCTCAGTTAGTTTGAGAAGTCTTTCTGTCAATGTGACTTACCATTTTATCATCTGCAGTGACAACTGTTGAAATTTAACTTTGCTTAACAACCAGAAGAACTACTTTTGTTAACAGTAACAATGAGGACAAAGCTTCTGTGTGCAATGAAAACCTCTGCTGGTAGCACAAGCAACAGGATTTGGTGTACCATGGTTTCCTGATAAGTTGTTTATTGTTTACATGTATATCTATGACTCATTTGACTTACTTCCTTTGACAGTCAAGTGAAAGGAGATGAAGTTGTGATGTGCAGGTAGCTTGGCCTGCTCTGGATACACTTTATGGATCAACTCATTGTATGGTCATGAGAGACAGAAGGGAAAAATCTGTGAGGCTTAGACTTTAGCTCCACATGGGGAAAAAGTCATCTCTGCTCTTATGAAGACTTTCACAGCCATTGCAGAGCACTGTCAGAAATGTGCACTGTTGCACCTAGTGTACCCATGCAGTCTATCAATCAATCAAGTCTCTGGAGTAGCTAGATCACATTGCAGCAGCCATTTTTATGCTGCTCAGATGTACAAGTTCATGACTGATATTCCATGCCACAAACAACAGCTTAGCTTTTGATCACTTGGAGGAAAATGAGGAGGGAGAAAGGAGGGAGCAAGCAGAGAGTGTGAATAACTAAAGCCATTTGACTGATGCCTTCCTGTAGTTCCAAACTACAGGACTGATACTGAAGTAAGTTTCCTATTTGTAGAGCAGAGCTTGGAGTTAACAAGACAATGACATGCAAAAGCAAAATAATTTCCTCCAGGTCAGCACTTAGCACTCTCAGAGTTAAACTATTTATGTAGATTATGCTTTTAAATAATTTACAGCTTCAATTCACTAGCATTCCTGAAACAGAAGAAATTGAAGCCCTTTCATTGTACTAAACATTTTAGACTCAGGACCCTTGGGGGAAAAGAAAGACTTATTTCTGCAAGAAGCCAGAATCTTCTTAAGAGAACTGTGCCTAGGTGGTGACAGGGCACATGCTACTTTGGACTGATTTTACACACTTGCAGTCTTAGGTCAGAATTTACTTCTCCTCCAGTAATGGGACTAGTGATGGAAAAGGAGGGAACAATACTTTGGGCTCCCCAAAGGGGCCCTACAAGAAAGCTGGGGAGGGGCTGTTTACAAGGACACATAGCAATAGGACAAGGAGAAATTGTTTTAAACTAGAACAGGGTTGATTTAGATTGGACATTAGGAAGAAGTTCTTTACTAAGAGGGTGGTAGAACACTGGAACAAGTCACACAGGGAGGTGGTGGAGGCCCCATCCTTGGAGACATTCAAGACCAGACTTGATGGGGCTTTGAGCAACCTGATCTTGTTGAGGATGTTCCTGCTCACTGCAGGGGGGTTTAGCCTAGATGACCTTTAGAGGTCCCTTCCAACCCAAGGCATTCTAGGATTCTATGATTTCCCCAGACTTCAGACCCTCAGGTTTAACTCCTGGTCTATACTACTCCTTTCTACTCTTCAGTGATCCCATTACTCAGAACATAGAAATTGTTCAATGGATGTGAATGGACATGTGACTAAATGAAGACAAAGATAAAAAAAGCCCTGGGAACAGATGTCAGTCTTCTTCCCCCTGCATCTCTTCCATGCTGTAACATATAATTCAAAATGTGGAAGCATGTATCCAAAAGACATGCTGTGAGGTAGTTCAACAGCAGTCCAGGGAGTGCAAATGTCCCTGTTCCCACAGCTTCCCCCTTGGACAGCAAAGCAATAACTTAAGTGGCCAGGAGATTCCTTCACTGTCCTTGTAAGCCAAACAAATTTGTCTGGTGTCACTCAATGGACAATTCTGTTTACCTTTTCAGTTGGCTTGCAAAATTGATTATATCCTCACTGCTTTAGCTCTTTGATTTCCTTGTGTTTCCTGAAGGACTTGTGAGTCTGAGCAAGCTGCCATGGTTTGTTACTGATATGACTAGTGCAAAGAACAGGCCAGACATCTTTTCCAAGTTTAAGAATCCTCCTCTAGATCCAATTAAACTTGAAGATTCCAGAAAAGGTTGTGTCTCTTCTGATAATAAATGTAGGAGATGTTCTTAACTTCTCTCTTCTATTGGTGATCAGTGAAGGGAGCTAGACACCTCGAGGTAGCTCCAGGCTGAGGGAATGGCTGATGGCACAGGATTTCCTAATGGAGAGGTTTAACTTTCCTTGAACAAGAACTATTAGTGCCCCAAAAGCTGATTAGCTCTGAAATCAGCACCTTTTTCTTTTGCCCAGCCCTTTGTTTTGCCTCACTGAACAAATCTTCATTCAGACTTGGACACTAAAGGAAATACTTTGCTTCAATGAATGTTCTGCCTACTTACCCAGCTATCACATGGACTTCAAGCTAAGCTCACGTGCACAGAAATCAGACATTTAACATTTCAGTCATTAAAGGTGCCTCTTGCATGGAAGGAACAGCTTTAGCATAAAGGGGCTGGGTGACAAAGATGGAATAGGGGACTCTGTTCTGAAATCACAGTCTAACAGAAATATGATAGCTGCAAAATACACTTATCTTGTGTGTCAAAAGGGAAACATAACTCAGGGAAACAATGTTGCCCCTAAGTTCTGTGTCTTTTCCTTTCACCCTGAGAACTCTGCATCAAGCTGTGATGCAACCTGTGTTATTAGAATTGAATCCCTAGCTATATGAGTTAAGACAGCTATGTCCTGATTCACTGTATGTCACCCGAAGAATGTCACATTGCATTCTCCTCCCTGAAATAGTTAGAGTTATAAAGAAGTTCTGATACATTTTCACATGAAGGAGGCCAATCCTAATGACTGATGAAGGATTCAGCCAGCAGGCTGCAAAACTCTTATAAGCTTTTTTAAAGGGCTCTTTAGAAAAAGACTACTAGTAAAATGACACATGTAGGTCTTCCTTGACTCATAGTGTTGGAGTCTTAGCAAGTGGTGTATTTCGCTCTGTATTATTTAGGTAAGCTCTCACCACAGATCCTTCCTCATGAGTCTCTTCCTTTATGCGAAGGGGGATGTTGTATATTAATTGGAATAGAAACACTTCTTATCTCACTGTGAAACAAAATCCCAGCATCTAGTATATGGTTCATTGCATTTGAAAAACATTGTAAGAAACCAAAAGTCTTTTAACAGATGTTTTTAAAGACTATTCTCCAATTATATTCCATATTCAGTATGACTAGAAGATGACACATTGTGAAGTTCCCATGGGCTGAATGCACTACACTCAACAAGCTTGCTTTCTTTTTCTTTCACTCACTGTAGGGAGTTCCATTGCTACAGTTCTTTCTCCTACAAGTTTCCTAAAGAGTTGGGATTTCCCTCTTTCCCAAGCTTCTCTTTCACTCCTCTGATTGGTCTACTGCCAACCACATCAATGGTAGAGACCAGTGGTACTGGTTTTGACTGGAATAGAGCTAATTTTCTTCATAGCAGCTTGTATAGTGTTGTGTATTTGATTTATGACCAAAACAGTGTTGATAATAACTCAGGGATGTTTTAGCTGTTGCTGAGCAGTGTTTCTCACACAGCCCCACCAGTGAGTAGGCTGGGGGTGCATGAGAAGTTGGGAGGGGACACAGCTGGCATAACTGACTCCAAGAGACCAAAAGGATATCCCATACCATATGACATCATGTCCAGCAGTAAAAACTGGAGGAAGACTAATGGAAATGTCTAAACATCTTTTTTTCAAGAACTAAAAGCCTCAATGATAGATTTCTAAGCAAAGAGGGTAAGCACATGAAAGTCATTTGGTAGAACACATAATTGCTATTATTCCACCAAAACAAACGGTAATTTGAACACTTACTAAGGCCTTTAAATGGAAACCTCATATTTAAAATTTTTGGAGGTAATTTAGTAAAGGAACCTCGTTGCCATCAACAATATGTTAGATATAACTACTTGATTTATTTCTTTTACTCTCTTCCCACATGCAGCTTTTTTTTTTTTTTGTCATAATAAATGAGTGACTGGACAACTAAAGCATGCAGACATGCCTCTGAATTGGCTACCTAGGAAGGTGTAAACTCTAGGTTGTGGGCTTTTTTTTTCCAGAGTTTTCAAAATTAGTTGATTTTTAGAAGCTTCATTTTTACCTGTAGGGGTGACAGAGGGAAAAGCAAACCTATAGCTACCCCCTGCAATGTATGAGGACAGAAGCATACTCCCTTAACTCCTGTCTGGCTTCACTGAATGAACTCCTTGAAACATTTTCTGAATCATTGCTGCCTCTTGCACTTTTATTACAGGTTTTCAAGAAGGAGAAATTTCTTTCAGATATTACAGGGAAAAAAAAATCCCAAACCACTCTTAATTTTGGTAAATCCATGTTTTTCTTCACAGTTGTATGAAGTATGTTCATTTGTAAGAATTATGCATGCTGAGGTGAAGGTTATTGGCTTGGGTTTGTAATTTGAATATGGAAACCGACATTTTAAATGAATGCATGTAGCCCTAGGCTCCATCAGCTTGGATGCCGATCTCCTCGGATTCTTTCTGTAGGCAGTGGAGGGAGATGATCTCCTCCAGAGCTCCCTAATTCAGAGTATTTAAAATGGGCACTTAAACTAATTTATGCCTTGGAAGAGAAGCTTTCTGACTCAGTACTGGAAGTTAGGTGGTGTCACTGGTTATTCTGATATTTCATAAAACGTCCCCTGAACTATATCAGGTAAAGGGAAGCAGCTCACAAACTTCAAGAAAAGCATTAAATTGCTTAATAAGAAAAATGAGTGGAATTTGCAACCAGTCAGTGTTTGATGATGCTACAGTGAAGTTACCTGCTTGCACATATTTTATGGAGACAGGAAAATGTGAAGAATTGGTTCTTGTAAAGGGATGATGGGCCTAACGGACTACAGATTCAGTTCTCATTTGCTAGCTCCTGTATTGTGTTGCTGTACAAGGCACCTAATTTCATGAAGCAATTCCTTCCTGATGATTGATCTGAAGTCTGAACTCCAGTGTTGCCACTGCAGTAGCTGGAAAGAGAGTATGAGAAGCTTTCAGACCAACATATAACCTACAAGACCATAAGGAATATAAATAGAAGGAAGAAGAAGTATATGCACAAGCATGCTTTAGCTCTAAAATGCGTCTTAATAAAATTGCCTTCTTGATGACACAATCCAAATGACATTTAATGAAAGACAGTATATTTTGATATGGCAGGCTTGGAAAGGATTTCAGTGACAGTTATGAAAACAAGACACTAAAACCCTCTGCAAATTACTGATCTGCATATGAGTATCATATGTCACTAAAATAGATGAAGATAATCTACCTCCCAAAGGAGCAATTGTATTTTGGTTGGTGAACAAATAAAGAAGGAAATCTAATGATTATATGACACAGTTGTGGGTTTGTGGTTTTGGGTGGTTTTGTTTGGTTGGTTTTGGTTTGTTTGTTTGGTTGGTTTTTTGTTTGGTTTGTTGTTTTGGGGGGGTATTTGTTGTTCCTGTTGTTTTGTTTTTTAAACAGCAGACAAAAGAGCTGATAAGTGTCACAGAAATGACAAGCAAGAAAAAAAACCTCCCAAAATATGATGGTAGCATTTTGTTTCTATGGACTTTTTCTGAGTGGCTGAATCATTCTTAGTGCTTCAGTAATAAGCATCAGATAAGACTCCCAGAGAACTGAGGTCATCTTAGTATCTCTTGTTGGGGAAATTTGTGAGTGCCAGTCTTTCTCTGTATGTTCTTTTGGAGGGAGCAAGTTTCAGGCATTTGGCTTCTGTTTCTAGCTCTGTGTTAACCAGATGGAAAGACTTCATGCATATCTGTCCATGTATATCTATACTTGTATCTATTTGTTCATGTGCATATATGTATTACTTTCTCCTAGTAAAAACAGGTACAAGATTATGTTAATTCAACAGCTTGGAATACTGAAATAAAATGGTGTATATTAATGTTACTACTAATCATAAGCAAGAGCATATGCTGTAATTTATGTACACTTTTTGTATATTTGGTACTGTATTTTATAGTTCACTTTTATTTGCATTTCATGGCCACCAATTCCATTACTGAAGTTGTTCTGCCGAACAGCATAAAGTGCTTCAGGGCAAAGTTTGATTTGGAACGAAGTTTTGATTTTTGATTCTTGTCTATGTCTTAGTGCTGGTATGGTGCTTTAAGAGACCAATATCTCTGCCTGTATGAGTGGCACATTTTACTCAGCTGCCAAGCACACAGTACCATCTAGAATAAATAATCCTCTGCTTCCTTTCAGAGATATTTCTTGCTATAAACTGGCAGTAATAGAAAATTGTGGCCTCTTAAAATACTGTGGTGTTCTTCTAGCACTGCAGAGTAAGGGTGGTTAGGTTTTTTGCGTGCCCATGCCCGAGGGAGAAAGAGAAAAATTCTGGATCTTCCCCGCATATCATCTGCTTGTCAGTGATTGCCGGCTGACATAGAGCTGTATTGTCTGTACCCTGAGACTTAGTGCTATTTCTGAGTTGCCTTCAAAAATGTTACTCTCTGCAGAGGAATTCACCGTGCACTAAAAACCCCTCCCTGTACCGAAGCAGTCTTTGGGAATTCAATGAAAGAATCACTTCAGGGCATTTCTGACTCAAGGCAGTAAGTACAGCTACTCTGTATTTGCTGCTCACTGATTAGTTAATGGCAGTTTGGCACATCCCCGAGGGCCTCGTCTAGCACAAATACAGAATTCTGCATCTCTGGCCCAAGGGGATCTGCCAGGCCTGTGAAGGTGCCTTGGACTCTTTCTCTCCATGTCAGGAAGCCATTTAACATATTTCATGCTGGGGCACTGTGATTCCTGTTTGCCTTTACCCTTCTGCTTGAGATCTGCCTCTGTTGCAAATATGCATAGAAACCTATCTGCTTGGAGTATATGAACTGAGCTTGCATGCAAACAAGGGAACAGTTGGTGTGCATGCACTAATCATGAAAAGTTAAATTAAGCTTCTGAACTGTGTGTTTACTGGTGTTTTTCATTTCCAGCTTAGAGGCCAAACGAACACCAGGCTGCTTGCAACTCAGTAGAGAAGTAATCACACATAGACTCCAAAAACCATGTGAACTATAGCCCTCAGTGAACCAGACATTGTAAAAGAAAAGCAGGTTGGCTTTTCTACCTGAAAAACCCTATTTACCACTGGGTAATACATATGGAGAAGGTACCATTTTTGTAGACATAATGCAATTCTACCAGGTCCTTATTCCTACTCCATCTGTCCAAATGAGATGAAACATAGCCCTTGATGAAGGTAAAACATAGCAGTGCCTGCCTTACTTCTGAGCTGATTAACAGGATTAGGCTCAAGTGATTAATACTGTATTGGTTTCCTGTGCAGAGTGTGTATGTGAGAATCAGAGACTTCCTCTCAGGCTACATAGCATATTTAGACTATTTGGGGAGCTAGCAATGAGCATCTGACGTGGCCTGAGGTATTTCTGTGAACAACCTTAGTTACATTTATATTGCAATGTGTCCCAGAAGAAGACCTGTGCCCAAGGGCAGAGAACCCAGGAAATCTTTTCCTTACATTTCCACAAGAATCCTTTGGGTTCTCTAGCAAGTCTTATCAGCAGATATTTTTTTCTGGCACATGTCTATTGAAACTGGGGGCTTTTGATTTTTTTGCTCCCTTCAAATACAAATAGTTCTGCTGCAGTGCACCACAGCTCAGCTCAGGATTTTTGAAAATATAAGCCTATGTTTGCACCTCAGGGAACAACACAGTCCAACCCTGGACTCCTATGGAAGGGTAAAACTAATGCTTATGAGGAACTCAAATGATATGTCAGTCACTTTAAATAACAACAACAAAACAAAACAACAGACAAACAAACCAAAACCAAACCAAACAAACAAAAAAACCAACCAAAAATTTGAATTCTCATTGCCAAGCATTATTAGTAAATTGGGTATTTTATTTTTTGAGCTTAAACAGCTAAAGAAGTATTATTAAATCTAAGCAAATACAACTGCTAAGTAATATGAAGAGCTTGACTCAGACTTAAAGCTGGAAATAATTCTATCCTTAATCCACTCTACAGTGCCCTGTGGTAACATTGGTTGTCATGTCAGAAGTCTAATAGACTGCTCACATCCTCCTTGGATAGCAGGACAAACTGTTCAGGGCCCATTTTCACTGCAACGTACATTGAGCTTCTCATTGCATTCCTAGCTGGCTTTTAAAAGAGCATTTACAAATGTTATTATTATTACCTGATTATTGAAAGACATATCCTTGCTGGATAAATGATAAATGGAAATGCAAGTTCTGGTGGTTTATGGAATACACAAACTCATTACTTCTGCACATTTAAGTAAAACTGGCAGTGTTATCAAGAAGCTTCAGACTGTAGGCTCTCTCTCGTCTTTTATTTCTGTATTTATGTCTTTTTTCATTTTAATCACCAAATTCCTTGGCTTAGGGAACTTGCACATGTTGCAATACCTAGAAACTATGCACATGATACATTGATACGAGTTGGATTTATTTTCAGGTACATGGAAGACATTTGGTTATTGAACTCCTTTATAAATATTTGTAAAAATTCTTCTTGAAAATGTATATACAATATGTCATATGCGTAGTAAAGTTCTTTATAGATAAATTAGTCTTCTTACCTCTCCTTATACCTGTGGAATTAGAATCACTGGGAGAGGTTGGGAGGCACTGGCAATGAGATTACTGAAGACTGACAAAATAAAACAGGTATCGGGTTCAGACTCCCTGTGAGATCTTATGTTGTTTTTCTTTCAGCATTGATAATTGTCCTTGTTTAAGTTAGAACAGAACTAATTCTGTTGAGTGATTTCACTTTTCAGCTCAGTCTCTTCTAAGTAACTGCACTTTCGGAATGTAACAGCATATTTTTGCAGTCAGTGTCTGCTTCTGGCAGTAATAACACTCAATGTTTAGAGTTACTACCAAGGATTGGTGTGCAGACCAAAGTCACTGCTAAATCTTGCGTACCATGTCGGAGGAGTGTAGAAAGTAAAAGGCTGCACCTGCAGGGAGGAGTGGCCAGGACAGGTGACCCTAAACTGGCCTATGAGGTATTCCATCCCATATACATCCTATTTGGTATAAAGCTGAGGGATCATGAGGATCAGGCTCTCTTCTTTAATGGACAGCATCTGAGGAGGATTCTGTATGTTCTGCCTTTAATTCCAATCCATGTTTTCCTGAATCCAGTTCCTATCTGCCATTGAGTCCAGTATGGGACTTCCCCAGTGCCTGCTCCACAGCATCAGTGGTGACAGTGGTGTAACTGCTATCAAGGAGGTTGGATTCAATATTGGTTTTATATATATTTGTATATTTTTTTTTTTTTTTTTCATTAAAGCTATTTTAGTTTTCTTTTCTAATCAATAAATCTCTCTCCCTTACTCCCTTTCTCTTTCCTTTTGGGATGGGAGAGGAGTTAATTTGGAGCAATCTGTCATTTGTCTAGTGGCTGGCCATGTCCTAAACCTTGACAATAACACATATGAAAATAAACTGTACGTCCTGGGACTACAGTGTGCAATTGATTGATCTCTCCAAAGTTGGATAGCAGCTGTTATATAAAATATTCCTATTGCTCGTCAATAGCTGGGAGAGCTTCAGACAGTTGCTGCTGTCTGCAGTCATACTGCCCATCCTTTCATTTTATGTTAGTTGGTGAAACTGGATTGTGATCAGCTCAGAGATCATTTAATGGAAAAAGTAGGTTAGATGCCTTTGACTCACTCTTGAAGCAGATACAGATTTCTCCCCATTTAGCTGACTGTCTTCTTACTGTAGTCCTGCTTATGATATTTCAGTCAACAGGAATGAAATAATTTATTGGATCTGTAGCTGATATATCTTGCTGATTTGCATAAGTGGTTTTAGTTTCTGTGATCATGCACCCAGGACAGGGACTGTATTTTCAATTCCAGTGGAGTATACAGAACATCCTGGTTCTTATCCGACAGCTTTACAAACAAGTTCTGTTGCTGCTTGTGATTCTGTCAAAGCTGTGAGAGTATGAACTTCTCAGAATGGTGAGGTTACTTAAGACACTGCACTTAAAAATGTATGTATGTTCCTTAAGCCACTTTTGAGATGTCTTTCCTAAGACTTCTGGTGCAACTGTGAGGGTATCTCTAACCACTGTCTGGTGCAGTGTTAAGACAAGGAGATGGTCCCAGGAAAGGGATCTGAAGGATTTGGAAGAGGTGCTCAAGGCCGCAGTGGGTCAGTGAAAAGAGTGATGTACCTTCACAAGAAGATCCACAAAACCCTGAAGGCTGAGCTGGCTTTGCTGGCACTGAAAAGGAAAAGAGCTGACACTGCTTAACCTAGACTAACCATTTGAGTAATTATTCATATTATTATTAATTGATGATGCGGTATGACTGAGCCTGAAATGTCATGGAGGCTGCTGATCATTTGCCTGAAAACACTCTGTGAGCTGCAGTGATTGGAGTGCTGCCTGCCAGGCATCTCAGAGCTCTGTGCAGAGCCCCTGAGGATGACCTCCATAGCAATGTGGGACCATCATTAGTTTTCCCAAATCTTTACTGATCTGTCACTTTATATAGTTTTGTGCTTGGTGTGAACTTCCAGGCTGTTGCTTTTTTAGTGTTAGACAGGTCTAAAGCAGCTGGTTTAAAACTAGTAGGAAAGGCTTGAATGAGTTATGGCCACAGCAGGGACTGCACTGCAGCTATATCCTGAGGCTTCAGTTCAATAATGAAGTGCAATGGTCCACCCACATCATATAAGCTTGTTGCATGATTAGGACACTAGAGTCTGTTCTGGAATACTGAAACAGTAAATGCCCATAATGGCTAATTTAGATAAAAATTGTATTGATGCCTTCTTGGTTAATTTCTGATAGACATTCTGATAGATAGAGCTGCCATCTTACATGACCTTTGTTTCTCCAGAAGGGAGGCTCTTCTACGCAGGAGGACTACAATTCAGATTAAGTGATCTAATTACAAGAACAATTACAAACAGAGAAAGTGTAAATAAGGGTAAGAGGAGACAAGGGTAAATAGCCTTAATGGATGGTGTGCTCTTCACATGGGCAACATGTGTATCACTTCCCTTCATCCACTTCTACAACAACTGACGATTTATTTTATTTCAAAGGGCAGAGTCAGGTTTCAAATAGTATTCATAGAACCATATAATAGCCTAGTTTGGAAGGGACCTCAAAAGATATCTTAACCTTCTGTGGGAAAGGGAACCTGCTGAGATTATTGCACACCCTGTCCAACCACATGTGGAAAATCTCCATCAGTGGGGACTCTACCATGTCTCGGGGAGGTTGTTCCAGTGAATGATTCTTCTTACTGTAAACATTTCATTCTTGTGTTGAAATGGTGTTGAGATTTTCCTTCCTGCTTCTCTTTTCAACAATCCAATGTAACAAGATGCTCAAGAGTCTGTTGCTGCAGGAACGTGAGCATTTGTCAGTTTAACTAGGAGGTCTATTAGTTTCAATCCCTGCATTAGACTGTTTTATTAGGAAGGTAGCAATTAGTTTAAACTAGGTAACTACCAACACAGTTTAAAGCAACAACAAAATTATGACTGATGAAATGCCACTAAGCATTTGATAAACAGGTGAATTTATGCTGTGGTCTTTTCCCAAGGGTTTATTAGGGGTTAGAGATGAAAGCTGGAATAACAAAATCCAGCCTGCAGTTGACTATTTTAGCCTAGGGGAAAATATAAACACATTTTCAAAGCAAAGAATTAGGCTACCCAAAGCCATTACAATCATAATGTGAAATGTTATGGCATTCAGTTCCTGCATGTTGTTTGTTTGCACAAACATTGTGATATATTT